>JANTNU010000003.1:33556626-33569600 GCA_024752395.1 Erythroxylum havanense
CTATTTTATAATTTTTAAAAAATTAAAAATTATTTTATAATTTTTAAAAATTATCTAAAATAATATTTGATATCCGTCCACATTAATACAATACTATACTAAAATTTAATCCCATACCACATTGAATACGGCATTGATTACATCGGGCTCAGATTCAGCTACCTCCCCCGCATCGAGGGAGGTGACTTCGACTGCCCCATTGCGCCCCCCAACTCAAATACATTAATTGTGTATGTACAAATCTCTGAATTAAATGCCCTCCGCCTTAAATAAGATGCAATCGGAAAATTGGACAAGACGAGAGGAAAAAGATGTTCAAGCCAACGATAAATTGGACGCGGGTCTTCAAAACGGCGCGTGAACTTTAAAAGCAAAAAACAAAGGAAAATCAGGGGAAATGTGGGAAAAAGAAAGGGGAGACAAGATCACAACCGACGCATTAAAGAACTATTCCTCTCGTTAACGATCTCCTCTCAACTTTTCAAGAGAAAACTGCATTTTCTTTTCCTTTTATGGCCCGAAGCATCACTCCTCCCAACATAGAAGAAGCCGACGGCAACGGCAACGGCAACGGCAACGGCAACAGCAACGATCAAGCTTCTCACTCGATCCGAGACCGTCTTCGGTTCAAACGGAACCCTAACTGCGATAGCAGGACGAGTTTGAGCCGAGGCGGTAAGTCCGCTGCGGATCGCGCGGCGCCGCGGGGGCGATGGCTCCACAGCTCCAACCGTCGCAGAGGTTTGTTCCGAGGCGTGTACTTATGCTACTTGGTTATATTCTTCGCGGTTTTTGCGTTCGCGATGGCTTCTGTGGTGTTGCAGAGCTCGATCGCGGATATGGTGAGTAAAGGGTGGAGTGAGCATCGGAGATCAAGTTTAGAAGGCCTGAGGTTCGGGACCACATTGAAGTTCTTTAACACGAGGAGATCGCGGCTGTTTGCGAAGAGACGAGGCCTTGATGAAGTGAGATTGCAAGTGGCGAGAGTGGGACTCCGACCGCCTAGACTAGCTGTTGTAAGTGCCTTACCTGTTTGCTCATCGGCTGTTTATTGATCATAGACGTTAGTTATGAATTGAACTTTTATAGCCAATACGTATTTTGTTTAGATTTTCTTTGTAACAACTAAAGTTACATTACTCTTCTAGTATAGAACGGATTATAAAATGTGGAGTTTGTGAAGTAGCTGTTTGCTTTGTTCTGGAGCATCTAGAATTACTGGTGACTTGTACAAGCTTGAGAGGGTTGTGTAATACTAGCAACCTGCTTATGGCAGCGGCCATTTATTTGTTGATACATGCTTCGAATGATATTTGAAGGTTGTCCATAACAATTCATTTATGAATCGGGAAGTGGGGTTTTAATACTAAATGATATCCTTCTGTTCATCTTAGAGGCCAAGCAAGTATGGATTGCAAAAGGATTTGGCTTAAGTTTGTGACACTCCACAAGGAAACTGTACTCAATTTAGAAAAACTTGTCCTGAAAGGGGGAATGAAGTATGCGTTTTTTCTTCTGTGTTTATGGAACTTTAGTCAACAGAATTTGATACACTTACATTTTGGTAATAGAATTGCTCTGTTTGCACTGAGGTTGAGTTAATTTATTGAAGGCCTTTTGTAGTTTGACTGTTTTAAGAAGGCCCTTATAGTTTTAATTTAGTTCCAGAGGTTCCTGTGGGTTATCAGTAATTAACTATAATTATGGGTTGATTCTGTCTAGAATTGATCAGTAGTTAGAAGTTACTTTGAATTATAGTATTATTCTAACAATTTATAAAATCACTGTAAAATATTGGGAAAAGGTTATATTTTGATTAGTGTCAAACCATGGGAACCTTTAAAGCTAAGTTCAAATCACAGGTCTGAAACAGTCAAACTCCAAGGGGACTTCAAATAATTAACCTGTGCATAAATTATCTTGCGTTTGAAGAATATTATATTCCAAGTTATGAGGTTCTTCATGGTATAGGGAATAGAAATCTGAAATCATTGTTTATACATTCTGTGCATAAATATCATCTCATAAAAAAATTTCAACTGAAGGTTTTTGAGAATACTTCTGTGATGATGCTTTGCCAGATCTTAGGGAACATGAAGAAAGATCCTTGGTCATTAATGTTGGTTACAGTCATGAAGAATCTCCAGGAGCTTGGTTATGAAATTAGGGTAATTCACCCAACTGTTTCTCTATGATTGCTCTTATCCTTTATGTATATCATACTACTAGTTCCATGTGATGAATTTCTGATGTAAACCTTTAAGAGGTTTGTGTGGATAAGCTTATTGTTAATGCATCAAGCCATTGATAAATACCTTTCATTTGGCATCATTTAAGATGTATATGGTGCAACATAAGGATGAGAGGACTGATTGTTTTACAATAATGTTTCAATTGCAAGCTCCAAAATGCTTATGCACTAAGGATGTCTATGTGACAGATTTATGCAGCAGAGAATGGTAATGCACGATCAATGTGGGAGCAAGTAGGCAGTCAGACATCATTCTTAGGACCAGAGCGATATAACCATATTGATTGGTCAATGTATGTGTCACTGGGTTTTCTTAATTACTTCTTTATTTTTTTTTTTCTACAAATATTTTTCTGTTCAAAGCTATATTTTTATATGAACTGATTTTTCCTAGTTATTTAACCGCACAAATTACTGTTTGCTTTTTCTACAGATTTGAAGGTGTTATTGTTGATTCTTTTGAAACCAAAGAGGCTATTTCAAGGTTGATTTCTCTATTACTTTATGTAGCTGACTTAACATCATAGTTGTGTTTCATAACTTCTCTATTCCTCTGAGTGCTTTTCTGGATTATGGTTGGTTTTGGTTGCTTCTGGCATCAATTTAGTACTTGTAATGCTTTTGCTCTATACTAGTCATCTTTCATTTTCTATAATTTTGGGCACTGGCTGTTAATTATTAATAATATGGCAACTTGAGAGCAATTAATCAAAGTTCTCTTTTAAAGACTTGGAATATTTTCACGCTTAAGTTTTGCATGGAAACCCCCTACATAAAATAAACTTATGACCAAACAGGCCCCTTGATTTCCGTTTCTTTAGTGTGAGGTACTATGTTAGTGAGTTTTATATTTATGCAGCCTTATGCAGGAGCCTTTTTTTTCAATACCAATTATATGGATAATCCAAGAGGACATACTTGCAAACCGTCTTCTGCTGTATGAGAACAAAGGCTGGCAGCATCTTATCTCTGCTTGGAGAACTGCTTTTAATAGGGCTAATGTTGTTGTATTTTCAGATTTTACCCTTCCGGTAAAGATGTCATTTCAACATTTTATTTCACCTTATTTTTCTTTTCTTAAGTATTTTTCTCAATGGATTGTCGTTGTTGTATCAGATGTTATACAATGTGCTTGACACTGGAAATTTCTTTGTGATTCCTGGGTCACCAGTGGATGTGTGGTCTGCTGAAAGCTACATAAAGACTCATGCCAAACAGCAGATAAGGATGGACAACAGATATAATAAAGATGACATGGTGGTTCTAATTATTGGCAGTTCCTTTTTCTATGATGAACTGTCATGGGACTATTCTGTTCTGATACGGACCATAGGACCTCTCCTAGTCAAATATGCAAAAAGTAGCGATGCTGAAGGATCATTCAAATTTGTTTTCTTGTGTGGTAATTCCAATAACGGTGATGCTTTACAGGTGTTAAACTGATCTTTTTGCTCTGTTAGCATGCCCTTGTTCCAACAATTTAATGTTTAACATATTTATCTCATTGCATTTGAAATAAAATGAAATAGCATGAGTGTCTATTTCTTCCTTTGGTTAGTTTTGTTTTGTTTTTATGTAGGCTAATAATTTGATTTATTTATCACTTCCTATAGGAAATTGTGTCTCGTCTAGGGCTACTTCATGGTTCTGTACGGCATTATGGCTTCAGTGGTGACATCAACAGTGTGTTATTGATGGCGGACATTATTCTTTATGGCTCTTCCCAAGATGAGCAGGGTTTTCCACCTTTAATTATCCGCGCAATGACTTTTGGAATTCCTGTTGTTATGCCAGATATTCCTATCATAAGCAAATATGTAAGGCCATTTTATCCAGCTTATGTCTTTGTTGAATCATGCATACTTGGTTTCATTTTTTCGCTTGCAAGAAACATTCATTTACTGATTTTAGATGTTACAGGTTACAGATGGAAGTAATGGAATCCTATTTGCAAAAGACGATTCTGAAGATTTGATGAGGATTTTCTCTCTCTTGATATCTGATGGAAAGCTTTCAAAATATGCTCAAGATGTTTCATTTTCTGGAAAAGTGCTGGCGAAAAACATGCTTGCATCAGAATGTATAACTGGCTATGCTAAGCTTCTGGAGAATGTGCTCAGTTTTCCATCGGATGCCTTGCTGCCAGATCCTGCATCTCAGCTTCAACAGAAAGTGTGGGAGTGGAACTTGTTCGGGGAGGAATTGGGGCAGGAAAATAGTGAACTGCCAGGCATGGAGATGTTAACTCCTTTTAGAGAATCTAGTGTTATTTTATCCATTGAGGAGGAGATGAATGGCCTTGTTAATTCTACTAACATGTTGGATAATGGACATGTGATTGAAGTGCCAGATATCCCAACTGAATCAGATTGGGATGTTTTACAGGACATAGAAAGCGCCGAAGAATATGAGAAGCTAGAAAATGATGAGGTATGATAGTTCTTGATTAATACTACACTTCCCATGGTATTATCCCAGAATCTTTAAAATTATCCAATCTTCCCAGTGGTTTTCATCGTTTTCTCTTCTTTATTTTCCATGTGCTTTTTGTGAATGATTTCTGTAAAGGAAAGTTATTTCATTTTATGTAGTTTGAAGAGAGAATGGATAGAAGCCCTGGTGTTTGGGATGAGATTTATCGCAATGCTCGAAAATCTGAAAAATTGAAGTTCGAAGTTAATGAAAGAGATGAGGGAGAACTAGAAAGGACAGGCCAGCCAGTATGTATTTATGAGGTATACAGTGGGGCTGGTTCATGGCCCTTTTTGCACCACGGCTCTCTGTATCGGGGGTTAAGTCTTGTAAGTTTCTTCTTTGTGTAATCTATGAGCTTTTTGAAAGATTTGACTTTTATGGGACTTTGCTAGAATCTAAATTATAATCATCGAGTTGATGTTCTTTAATGCAAAACTAATATAAAGGACAAGATCTTAGGTTCAAGATGATCTAAAGTTTATGCGTGTCAAGAATTTTTATGTAGTTCCTAATCATTCTGCCTTTTGCATCTGTCAGTCCACCAAAGCACGGAGACCAAGATCGGATGATGTCGATGCAGTGTCCAGGCTTCCACTTTTGAATGACAGTTATTATAGGGACATACTATGTGAGATGGGAGGAATGTTTTCTATTGCCAACATGGTAGACAGTATTCACAGTAGACCATGGATTGGATTCCAATCCTGGCGTGCTGCTGGTCGGAAGGTATCTCTCATCCTGCTAAGTTTTCTTTTAACTTTTCTGAATTTGGTTGCTGTTTGTGAATCAAAATTTGCAGTCATTCAATTTTTGGGGGGTATTGATAGTTTGATTGTGACTGCTTAACATGTTATAAACAATATATGTGAAATTGAAATTTTCAAGTGTTCTTCACATGAAATTCACCTTTCTTTAAGCTATTTTCTTTTGCTTGAAGCAGGTTTCTTTATCTGTTAAAGCAGAGAAAGTTCTGGAAGAAAAGATACAAAAAGAAACTAAAGGAGATGTAGTGTACTTTTGGACACTCTTGGACATGGACAGTGGGGCTACCAGAAGCAGTGATCAGCTAACTTTCTGGTCCATGTGTGACATTTTAAATGCAGGTCACTGCAGGTATGCTGTATTTTATCATTTAACTCTTCATACCCAATGAAATTGACCATAAGTGTTACCTATGCCAAAGTTTGTGCTTGCACATGTACTGGTTTCTTGTGGGCCCTTTTTTCTATTCATCTTGTGTGTGTTTGTCCTCACTTGTACCTGATAACTGTTTGATGGGGCTCATGCTACTAGGTGCAAGAATTTTAGTATTCTGGTCTGTCTTTGACTCTTGAATCTTAGAGGAATTGCCACTAGAATGCCAAATTAAAAGTTTGGATTTATGTTAATGCAAAGTAGCTAACAACCTGTTCCATTATTGTGTTATCTTCTGACATAGCAAGTGACCTGACCTGCTTTTAACATATATTCTTTGAGAGGCGAAAAGAAAAGGTAGATAAGGAGATTTCCAATCATTTTTCACATTGGAATCTTTTGGTTTTTATGGTTTTAGTGAGCTTTTTGGTCCAATTTTAATATTTTGACTCATGAAATTGTATTCTTGAAAGGTAACAGTTTTTTGTTTCTCAATGCATGCAGAACTGCTTTTGAAGATACTTTCCGTCACATGTATTCATTGCCATTGCATTTAGAAGCTCTTCCACCAATGCCAGATGACGGAGGTCATTGGTCTGCGCTTCATAGCTGGGTGATGCCAACACCTTCCTTTTTGGAGTTTATTATGTTTTCAAGGTAAGTTGTGAAGAACTGTAAGTTTTTTCTAATCTCTCATTCTTGTTTTCTCTTACCAAAAGTTGATACCAGTGATGCAACTTTGTTGATGGTTATCATTTGAATAGGATGTTTGTTGATTCTCTTGATGCCATGCAAACAAATTCAAGGAAAGTCATTGATTGTCGGTTCGGTTCATCAGAACTTGAGGTAAGGATGCTTGGATCTCAAAATGCCCGAAATAGATGATCCGTCATATTTTACCACACTACTTATAGTTTTTCATTTAATGTTATGAACAGAAAAGGCACTGTTATTGCCGGATATTGGAATTCCTTATTAATGTCTGGGCGTATCACAGCGCTCGAAAGATGGTCTATATAGATCCACATACGGGTTCCTTTGAGGAGCAGCACCCAATTGAACAAAGGAAGGGAATCATATGGGCAAAGTACTTCAATCTTACATTATTGAAGAGAATGGATGAAGATCTCGCAGAGGCTGCTGATGATGGAGATCATCCAAGGGAGAGTTGGCTATGGCCGTCAACTGGTGAAGTGCATTGGCAAGGAATTTATGACAGGGAGAGGGAACAAAGATACAGGATAAAGATGGACAAGAAGAGAAAGACCAGAGAAAAACTTTACGAAAGAATCCGGTCTGGATATAAACAAAAGCCGCTTGGGGGATAGGAAGCTTTGCAATTTTGAATCCCAAACGGTCCGTGCTATGTAACTTTGAAACATCTGGGGTAGTAAAACTAATGTTATCTCAATCCCACCATAGCTACATGAAAGAATCCTGCAGATACAGGAGCTTAACAATTTTCCCTGACAGATTCAACATAAGTTCCTGTTTTCCCTTTTTCCTGATCTGCTCAGATTATGTAAGCGTAGAGTGTAGAGGAGCGCACAATAGCTGCTCACTGGATCCTGCGGCCGCTTTGCATCGAAGTTTCTTAATCAGCAACGTATACACCATAATTTTGAAGGCGACTATATCATTATAGGTTCGTATTTTCTCATTCAAATTATTTCTCGAGTAAGCAGAAACATTATTGGTTTTGTTTTTGGTATATCAGAAACTTGAAATTTGTATTCTTCAATCATTGTATATTGCAGAAAATGTAGAGGCAATTTTGTTCCATCCCTATAATTTATTTCTTCTTCTCATCCAAGTTCTACTTCCCTTCACCTCCTTCACTTTGTTTACAAAAGAAAAGGCAAAGTAAGCTTTTATGATGGAATTTAACAATTCTCAACATCTTAAACTGGATATGATGTGAAATGGGCCCTTTGAACTCGCCACTTGTAACCCGAGTCGTGCTATCAGAATCAGCATTGATAGAATGGCACTCATCTAACCTGAAGTTAAGTGGTAAATTTTGTTATAATCAATATTTAGATTGAATTTAAATTCTGGGTTGAATTCAGATTCGTTTTGTTGTATTTTTATGATAATGATGGAAAATTCCTTGTGCTTTGTTGCTCACTCTTTTAGTGGAATAATGGCTGTCTTCGATGATAAGCAAGTTGTTCACCAATTTATTCGTGTCTTCCTTCCTAATGAAATCACCACTTGAAAGAATGAAAAGAAGAAAAAAATAAAAAATAAAGTACAAGAGTTGTACGTAACGCCAATCACGATCCTTGCCCGTTGCCACTGCCTTACAGTTAATTGCCGGTAGGTTTTGTTACATTTTATTTTCGTGTAATATGTAATGCAGATCTTACTATTTACCCAGAATCAAATATGAAATGCTTAAAAATAAAAGTAATGTGAAATGCTAATTTCGAGCTTCAAATAATCACGAATTTCTCAGGACTTTAATAAAAAATATTTCCTGACACGAAATTTAGAACTTTTTATAGTTTTTTTTAATACGTAAACTCTCCTAACGAGTTAGAAATTTTTTATGCTTATAATTGATATGAGCAATTACAGAAGACCTTAATCATTATATAATTTTCATATCGGGCATTCTCATTACAAGGTTGATATAGATCTGGTTCACACTAATTGGAATTTATTTTCTATCCGGACTTTCACTTATTAATCTATATCATTTATTGGGTCACTTTATTATCTTTATTTGGATTAAATTATACAATTTAATCAATTATTTATTGGAAAATCGAAAAATAATTTTAATAATTGTCCAACTTTATGAGAAAGAACAAAATTGTTCGAGATTTCATTCTTCTTATAAGCTCAAAATAAATTTCCACAAGATTAAAAAGTTATCGTATTATTATTAATTAATTAGGGACTTTCTAAACTAAGCCACGCTCTTGGCTAAATTTGCGTTAAGTAATCGACCAAAAGATGTATGTTCTTAAGGGAACAACACTTCCACGTAAATAAGTACATTTATAAAATTAAGAAACGTATTTTAGCTTCACAATTCTAAGTAAATAGGTTTATAAAATTAAATATAATATATAATACATTTGAAAATTTAAAGTAAATATTAAATTAAAGTTCATTGGTAACAATAAATATATAAAATAAATTTATTGAAAGAAGTTTATTATATTTTTGGTTTTATATTTTATTTAAAATAAAATTTTAAATTTTTTAGATAATATAAATTATATTCATATATAAGTTATTATAAAAAAAAGAAAATTTTAACAATTGATTATAATAACCTAAGATTTACTATGAAATTAGTTTGTATTTAAAATATATAAAAATATTTCGTGCTCGACTATATTCAACTATTTCAATTTTGTAGATTTTCCCCATAAAATTATAAATGGTATTAAGATATTAAAAATATTATAAAATTAAAATTTATGCATACGAAATATTATACTTTCTAATTTGATATAAATTATTAAATAAAAAATTTAAATAAAAAATTGTATAATTATATCAGTAAATAATTGTATATTATATTATTTATATTAATATTATATCAGTAAATAATTATATATTATATTATTTATATTAATATTAATAAAAATTCAACATAATTATATTAAAAAAGCCCAAACTTTTATCATTGGTTTAATTACAATCCAAACTTTAAAAAGTAGAAATAAAATATCAAAACTTTCTTTTTTTTTAATTTTAATGCGAACTTTAAAAAGTAGTAATAAAATATTCAAATTTTTAATTTTTTTCAATTCTAACATGACATTAATGTTTCCGTTAAGCTTCAAAATGACCTAAATTAAATTACGCAGCCTCGATGACCTTACTAATGCAGTAGTTATAATGCGAAAATAATAAATAATAAATAGAAAACAATTAATTGAATTCATAAGAAGAAGAACAAATAACGTCTGACTAGAATTAAAGAAAATTGAAAGTTTGAACATTTTATTGTAACTTTTTAAAGTTTGAGATATAATTGAACAAAAAAATAGACATTTTATTGTTAATTTTTAAAATTCAAATTATAATTAAAAATTAATAAAAATTGGGGCTTTTTTGTGGGTTAACCCGAAAAGGAATCACTTAAAGTATCAAGCTCCATTCTAAATTTTATAGCATCTTATGTAAGAAGAAATTAACTCCACAAATATTAACCAATCAAAGTCTTAAAGATAATTCTTTTATTATCTAATGAAAATTTCCATTAAAAAAGCAAACTTATATAGAAACTATTAATTTCTGCTTTCCTCCTAAATAACTTAAACTTAACCAACAAAGCTATTTCAAATGGTTCAAAATTATTTTTGTAAATAAATTAGGAAATTAAGTAATATTCCTTCCAAATTATATCCATATTACCTAATAATTCTGTTCAAAACATAGGCGCTAATCTTTTATTTCTCAATTTTAAACCCTAATTTTCCCGCCATTTTAAAAATGGAAAGTTAATTAAATTAATACTCTTTAAAATACAATACTTTTAACAAATTAAAAGCAACTTATAATACAAATGAATATATATATTATGAAATTAATTATTATTATTATTAAAAACATATAAAATATTTGAGATAATGACTTATTATTATTGAGGTGAGCCTTATAGCAATTGGTAAAGTTGTTATATGATTATAAAATTACAAGTTTAAGTTACGGAAATAGCCTCCTTGTAAAAATGCAAATGGAATATTGCGTGCATTATGACTCCTCCAAGATCATTGTAAAGTGAGAAACCTTGTGCACCGAGTACGTTGACTTTTTAACTTATTAAGTATCATTTTTTAATAATTATACATATAATATTTTAATCAAATTATAATTTTTAAATAATAATTAATTATTGTAAAATATTTAGTCTAAAAAATATCTTTTAATAAATAAAAAGAAGGATCTTCACACCGTATTTTTATTTTTAACTTATATTTTGTCTTATTTTAATGAAAAATGATCTCATTTTCAAACAATGTTTTTATTAGATTTTATAAATTCTAATACTCTAAAAAACATTTAAATTACATGTTGGTAAATCTCAAAGCTAGCTAACGAGGTTAAAAAGGTCAATTTCTAATTATTCTCTCACTACATCTCTTACCTTGTTATACACGCCTTTCATGTTCTGTTTCTCTTACACGAACGCCACATATAAAGCTCTTCACCGTCTCTCTTTATTACAAGTTAAAAAGAAGGAGCGATCTCTTGACCATGTCTACGGATCTACATGTTGTTAAAGATTTGCCTGCAATTCGACTCTCTCCCATCAAGATTGAAGCCGTAGCCTCTTGCAGCGTCGACGATGATGTCTGCCGCACGCCCACGTCCGAGGTACATATGATTCCGGTCGTCGTTAGTTGCCCGCCAGCTCCGAGGAAACCGAGGAGGAGGTCGGTTAAAAGGAAGCCGTCGGAGGTGGAATTCTTTGAGATCGTAAACCGCGAAGAGGTTGAGTCGTTTTTCAGATCGAGTTTTGAGGTCATCTCTAAGAGGAGGTGTGCTGTTTGACTGTTTCCACGTAAATTACCACACAAATTTCTTCTTCTTCTTCTTCAATTTATCTTCTTCTTCTTTTCTGTTTCTTGATATCAAGTTACGATAGTACTTGTGATGTTCAAAGTTCATGTGTTCATGTAAGTGTATGTAATAACAGTATTTATTACACGCAATTCATCATTTGAATTAAATCCATGTCGTTAAAGGATCTCAAATTGCAGATATCCTATTTTTGATGTGTTCTAGATCTGAATTATGTGTACTTTTCTCGTTTCTCATCAAATTATCTTAATTTTAACGAAATTTAGGCGTATTTTGCTGATGATTTGTTGTATCACGAACCTTTTCACATGTCAGTGAAGAATTAATATTCCTAAGAGATATAATTCTTACAAGTATGATTCGTTGTAAGAGTAACATGATTTGGTAGTTGAGTTTGGTGGCTTGCCGTGTTTGTACAAGAAGATTAAGAAATTTTGTTTTGTTTTCTTTCACGTATATTCAATAGAGAGAGAAAGTGCAGCCTAGAGATGTTGGAATGGCAATTAGACCCGGTTCAAGTTCAGCTCGACCCGAGTTCAATTCAATCGAATTTTGATTTGAATTCGGACTTATCGTATAAAAAGATATTAATTAAGTTATTTATTTGAAGTTAGATTGTGTTGTGTAGAATTTGTTCGAGCTTCAAATCACATTCATACCACATATTCTAAGGGTTAAGTTGGTGAATAGCTGTCTTGGCTTGCTTCATTGTCATCTCCGGATGGAAAAGTTAAAGAGTGTGCTTGAAAATATTTATAAAAATACAACTAATTACATAGTAATTTATATTAAAATAATTTAATAAATGTTTGATGAAAGATTTTTATTTTTTAATAATATAAAATACATTTATAATAATTTAATCCACAAATTACATCTTTAAAAAAAGTGAAAATCTCTAAGAGCTTACAAATATTTGACTCGATTTGGAATGTGCATATGTGTTTGTTTATGTTTGTAGTTATCGATATTTACAAAATTAGACAAAGTGACATGTCATATGCAAACCAACTTTGAATGTGATGTTTTTGTCATTTTTCATTAAACATTGACGAAGACTATCTATCTTGAAAAAAATTTATTTAAAAAATATATGAATAATAAGTTGTTAATATCAACACATTAAATATGAGAATTAAAAATCAGATCGAAAGTTAAACTGGTAAGACAAAATATTTAAAGTTGAGAAATTCAATAAGTATTAAACGATTATAAAATCTGCTAAAGATTAAATAATTTTAAAGAATTTGAAATATTATTAAAAGAAATTGTCCCGATTTTGAAATTTAACTAAGAAAAATATTATTATATAGAAATCAATGGATTTATTATATTTTATAAAAATTTATTAATTTACAAAAATTAACTGATTAATTAATATATTGATCGATTTTTAACAACAAGAAGTATTAAAATAAATTTAACTGTAAGGTTGAAATCTGAATAAAAAAATTGGACAATTTAAGAATTTTTTTAAAATTAAACGGTTGAATCGTTTGAATTTTCTATACTTTTTCCGAATTTAAAATAATAAATAAATAATAAGATTATTAATTAGTAGTGCCTT
>JANTNU010000003.1:33619658-33640636 GCA_024752395.1 Erythroxylum havanense
ACTCTCAGATAAAGATGAGATAAAATTAAAAAATTAAAAAAATGATTGAACGAGATTATTTTTAATTATTGAAAAATTTGAAGGTTAATCAAAAACTAGAATGGTGAATAAAAATTAATTAATTCAATTAAATTAACTCAGTAATTAATAAATTGGTAGACTTTTAATAATATGAGTTATTAAAAAATTATGATTGAAGGAGATTGTATTTAATCTAAATTTAATTTAAAAGGGTATAATAAATAAAAATTAATTAGGTTATTGTGGTTTATAAGAATCGATTACTTTACAAAAATTGTCCGATTAATTAATAAATTTATTGATTTTTATTAATATGGAATATTAAAGTAAATCGAGCCAAAAAGTAAAAAATAAACTAAAAATTAGTTAATTAAAAAATTTCTTAATTAAATCTATTAATTTATTTTCATAAATTTTAGTTGTCACGAACCCTTAAAAAATTGATCAATTAATTTTAGTTGTCTACGAACCTTTAAAAATTTGATCAATTAATTAACAATAAAAATTATTCACGTAAATTGAGCCAAAAATTTAAAATTACACCAAATAATTGGTCAATTTAAATTTTCATAATTAAACCGATTAATTTATTTTCATAGATTTTAGTTGTCTACGATTTTTTTAAATTGACCGATTAATTAATAAATTGATCAAATTTTAATAATAAAAAATTATTTAAGTAAATCGACCTAAAAAATCAAAAATTAAACTAAAAATAATTAATTCAAATTTTCATAATTAAATCGATTAATTTATTTTCATGAATTTTAGTTGTCTACGAACTCTTAAAAAATTGACCGATTTAATTAATAAATTGATCAATTTTTAACAATAAAAATTATTCAAATAAATCAAGCCAAAAAAATTAAAAATTAAACTAAAAAATTAATTAATTCAAATATTCATAATTAAACCGATTAATTTATTTTCATATAATTTATTTGTCTACGAACCCTTAAAAATGTTGGTTAAAATGCGACAATGCAAAGGATATAATAAATATGACGTGGCATAGAGTAATTGGGCATGTAAAGTAAAACGAGAGCTGCTTATGTGTCGGTCATCCTCAAACTTGCTGAAAAAAATAAAATAAAAAGAAAGGTAAATGATAAAAAAAAAAAAGAGAAAAAGCGACTCTCTCTCTCTCTCTTTCTCTTTCTTTCACGCTTTCTCTCTCTAAAGCTCCTTTTAATTCTCTCTCTAAAATCTCTCTCTTTCACTTAATTATAAATTCCCAAATCATTCCATTCTCTGATCTCTCTCTTTCTGTTTTTATATTTTCTTCTTAAACAGATTTTCTTTTCACACTTTCACGTTTGCTTTCTTTCGTTTTCCGATTGATGATTGAGCGAAAGCAAATTTTAGGGTTTTGATTGATTGTAGGAGGGAAAGGGCATTGGACGTGTGCACATTTTGAATCCTCACAGTTTCATAGGTACGTCTTTTTTGGTACATTTCAATTCTTATTTTCACATTGCCAACTCGTCTTTTTTATTTTTTAATTTGATCCATTTTGGTGCCTAATTGTAGTTTCTTTATAATGTTGTTTGGTTTTTGACTTGTCTATATGTCATCAGGTGATGAATTGGGACTGTTGTTGATCACCAACCAATTAAGGCCTTGTTGTTTTGTTTTGGGGATTTTTTGTTTTGTGGGAATTTGAATTCAAGTTGTTTATTTTTTCTTTTTGGTTTCACTGGGATCATTAGATGTTTTGACATTATATGTTATTTTCTTAGGAGTTACATCGAGTGATTTTAAGTAATTATGTGTACCTTGAAGAAGGTATATCAGTAATAGGTGTTGGTTTTGAGTGTTCTTGGTGTCAAATTGTATGGGATTTTGGTGAGAATGACTGACTTTCAACAAGTGCAACAAAAGCCTGAATCTGCTGAAGATGCACATGTGGAGTTCGAGCGGGGATTGGAGGAATTTATGTGTGGGCACTTGGATGATTGTATGTCATATGCATCATGTAGCTCCACTCATAATCCTGATGATGAGGATGATGAAGGTGATCACCTTGTGAGGCGGAGACGTAGGTCTGATCTTGAGGGGGATGACTTGGCTGAGTCATCAGCAGCAAGGCGGCGGCACTCGCGAATACTGAGTCGATGGGCTGCTCGCCAGGCTCAAGAAATGATCACTACGATGGAAAGGAGGAATCGTGAGTCTGAGTTGATGGCACTTGCAGGCTTACACACTGTGTCAATGCTTGATTCCTCATTTTTGAGGGAGTCACAGTCACCAACTTCACGGAGGCAGGGGGCAGTGGAAAGGCCAAGCACACAGGCTTCTGCAATTATGCGAATGTGGCGGGAGCTTGAGGATGAACACTTGTTAAATAGAGCAAGGGAGAGGTTGAGGCAGCAAAGAAGTGTGGAGTCCAATACAAACATATCTAGCTCAAATATATCAGACAGCCGGGGAACTGTGAATCAGGAAAGTTTAGGGGACGCTAGTGAGAGTGAGAATGAATTTGGACCTTGGTCACATGGGCAGATGGTGTCACAAAACGAGCATGTCGATAATAATGGGTCTAGTAGGGAACAATCCCCTGATCTTGGTGAAGGTGAGAGGGAGAGGGTGAGGCAGATTGTTCGAGGCTGGATGGAAACTGGCATTAGTGAACACAACTCTAATGTTTCCCAACGGAACGGCAGTCCCAGAGCAGAATGGCTTGGTGAAACAGAACGTGAGAGGGTTAGAATTGTCAGAGAGTGGGTGCAAATGACAAGTCAACAACGAGGAGCTCGTGGAGGACAGAGGGAAGATCAAGGTGCTGGACTTGATCAACAAGTTGATCGAACCCGTGATGGCTCTGTAGCCGACCATGATGAAGGGCAACCTGAGCATATTCGTAGGGACTTGCGGAGGTTGCGTGGACGACAAGCTCTTATTGACTTGCTTGTGAGGATTGACAGGGAAAGACAGAGGGAGCTTCAGGGTCTGTTAGAGCATCGTGCTGTCTCAGATTTTGCCCATCGTAACCGCATTCAGGTTAGTTTATATTCCTCTATCTCGCTGTTTCTGGGTATGGCCTGTCAATTGGGTAGGTCTGAGGTGAAAATAAGGAAGAGGGTTGCGGGTGATTTTTTCAATATTGCAGTCATTATTGAGAGGTAGATTCTTGAGGAATGAAAGCACAATTGAAGACGAGAGACCGCCTTCTGTGGCTGCTAGTGAACTAAATCAACTAAGGCAACGGCACACTGTTTCTGGCTTACGGTATGTGTTTTTTTCAACTCAAGGTATTAGATCTTTGGGGTGCTTTTAATATTCTTTGCACCACTGTTGTTGGACTGTACCATTGTTAGATCTTGCTACAAATCTTAGTTAGAGCAGTGCCATTATTTTCAAACGATTACCTAAACAAGTGAACATTTGATTCAGAAAAAGATGCAAGGTGATTCCATTATTTGGGTGGTTCTATGACACAGTTGCTAAAGTTTTTCCCAGTAATCTATGACTAGAGTTTCTGATTGATCATCATCCAGTACATTCAAAACCAGATTGATGTTATTGAGAACTTGTGTCATTTATCTTCAAAATAGGTTGTAGGTAGTCTAGTGAAATTTATGCACTTGTGTCATAGCTAGTATCGTATGGTGCTGAATTGTCCCAAGTCACTTCTTTTATCAATAAATGAAAAGTTTGGGAGAGGTTGTGCATAGGGCACTTTGCTCAACAGATCGTATCCGTTTCAATTGTAAATACAATGCTGCTGGCTTTTTCACTTACATGAGATATGGATGCCTGACTGCACAGCATCATGATAAATGTCTCAAAAACTTCATAACTAGGTTTAAAACTTTAAAAAAGGCATTTTATCCAAATATGGCCCTTGTTTTGCCAACAGTGATCGGATGAAGTATTACGTAAGGACACCTTTTCTTCATTTGCTGATACCCTATTTACGGATGTTAATCTTGGAAAATATCTGGACTGGCTCAATGGTATCAACAATTTATGCTGTCTTTTTGCTATCCCTCCTTTTGTTCAACATTGCATGCATTTTGTTGTTTTCTTTTTATAGGCCCCTTAGATGGGTATTTATGTCCATGTGTTGTGTACGTAAACATATGTGCTTTCTTTTAGTTCTCACACAAAAGAGTAGCTTGGTTGTTTTGTTTGCTGGAGCTTAAATCTTTCAGTTAGCTTGATCAAGTGTTAGCCATCTGCCAATAGCTGTTGAGTGATGTGAAAAAGGCATTGTCATCTGATTGTCCTAATTGAAAACTTTTCCTAATCCAGGGAAGGGTTCCGTTCAAGGTTAGAACATATTGTTCGTGGTCAAGTGAGCAGCCATTCTGATACACCATCTAACAATAATTTTGATGATTCTAGAAGTGACCGGACAAACACCTCGCAGGACACACGATCTCAGAACAATGAACAATCACAATCCGTGAATCCAGATAGTGATGCTCATCAGTTGCCTAATCACAGAGACGGTTCTGAAAATATGACAGATGTTGTTAATATAAATTGGCAGGAATCTGGTAATGTGGGGGGTGGTTGGCAAGAAAGAAATGCAGTTGATGAGATACAACAAAGGCAACAGTCAGACCTCAGTCAGCCAAATGACTGGGAGGTGGATAATGCAGAGCCTATGGATGGAAATAGGCAACAGTCCTCACTCAATGATTGGCCCCAAGAAACACCTAGAGATGTGCGTAATGAACAAGGCCATCCATTGGAGGCCCAGAGAGATTGGCATGAGGATGGTTCTCGAGAACCTGTTGAAAATTGGACAGATGGGCCTTCTGATCCCCCTAGAACTCGCCGTTCTTTCATGAGAAGATTGAATAGATTTCATCCACCTGATGATGATAACGTCTACAGTATGGAGCTTAGAGAACTTTTGAGCAGGTATTATCAAAAGCTACAATTAGTTATATGGATTTTTAAAAAACAACGATATAATTGAAGCTAGTCTGTGTCTTGATTCAATATTTAATGCCATAAATTTGTATTCTGAGATTCAGATGACTGAATTTCTTTTCATCATGTAGGAGAAGTGTATCAAATCTACTTCGCAGTGGTTTCCGTGAAAGTCTGGACCAACTGATACAGTCATATGTAGAAAGGCAAGGCCGTGCTCCCATCGATTGGGATCTGCACAGAAACTTGCCAGTGCCAGATCCCGTTTCACCTGAGTTTGATGAGGAACAGCAGAGAGATGAACAAACAGAAGGCCAGCGTAATGCCTTGAACAGGCCTTCATTGGTTCTGCCCTCCCCCCCAGTTCCACCACCCCAACCACTTTGGCACCAGGATTTGCATCACAATACATGGCATCGACATAGCATGCAACGCTCTGAACTTGTGTGTCATCTTCTCTAACTTGAATAATCCTTTTATTTATTATTGAATCAGTAAATTTCTCTTCCAGATTTTTTATCCTCATGAGAAATGAGTGCAAGACAATTTGATACTCTGATTCTGTGGAATGTTTCTTCTTCCGAATTTGCACTGCTGCCAAAATAAGTTTTAGTTGGTCCATGAAGGCTTCTTAACTTATATCATCCTCGTTGCTTTTGGAATGTCATTTTTCCTCCAACCCTTTGGTTTTCCAAAGCCAGAGCTTCCTCAATGCCTTAAATTGTTCTTAGATTTCAGCAATTTGTGATCTAATCTTCACTTTGAAGTTAATTTTGAATCTTATCCTATTAATGTGGCAGGAGTGGGAGATGATTAATGATTTGAGAACAGACATGGCTAGATTACAGCAAGCAATGAGCCACATGCAGAGGATGTTGGAATCTTGCATGGACATGCAGCTCGAGTTGCAGCGCTCTGTTAGACAGGAAGTTTCCGCAGCGCTTAATCGGTCAGCTGGTGAAAAAGGTTCCGCCACTTTCTCTCTCTCGCCCTTCCTCGTATCTGTTATAATAAAGTTGCAACTTATTATGTAATGTGGCTTGTGCCCTTAAAGGTTCACCTTTATCATTACAGTTTTGAGTTATAGACTGCTATTGATAATATGGGAATTCGTAGTAACTAAAAGATCCATTACTGTGGTTGCAGGGTTGAGCGCAGAGACATCTGAAGATGGGTCTAAATGGGGTCATGTGAGGAAAGGGACATGCTGTGTTTGTTGTGATAGTCATATAGATTCTCTGTTGTACAGGTATCTTGCTTTATACTTCCTATCTAGATTCCATAAAACCAGCCCACCTAAAAGTTAACAAACCAGACCAAGTTGTCAGCTTGGCTAGAGCTGGCGTAGATCAAAATGTTGTCATTTTGCTAAACAGGTTTTGAGCAAAATGACAACATTTTGGTCTTCGACCAGCCCTAACTAGGCTATTGCCATCCCTATTCCTATCTCATCCTAGCATTGCAAAATCTAACAAGTTTACTGGTTTACAATCTTTTCTCAGATGTGGTCACATGTGCACTTGTTCAAAATGTGCAAATGAATTGGTTCGAGGTGGAGGAAAATGTCCACTGTGTCGTGCACCAATTGTGGAAGTGATCAGAGCATACTCCATAGTGTAATCAAGATTACATATATTCAACCATACAAGATAATTTGAAGGGTATTGAAGAAATGAAGTTCCTTTGGATTGAACAGAAAGCTTCTTCCGCTCCTACACTAAGAGGTGTCCTTAGTTTTCTGATTATTTCTTCTGTATGCCCTTCAAATGTATAATTAGAACAACAAATGTCACTTCTATTCTTCATTCGTTCCGTAAATAAAATATTTGATAAAAATTCTCTTTTTGTAATCACTAAGCATAATCATTGATGAAATAAACAAAGAAAAGATCACTCAATAGGGTATCGAATGAGAAGTAAGTTCAATTGAATTCAAGAGGTAAGCCCTTTACATCAAATCAGAATCTCTATTCAAGACTAGAGAGTTCACCCGCAAACACTCAAACTAACCTAGGAATTGGGAAACTAGATTAACAAATAAAACCCTAACCCTAAGAGCTAGTGAACTTCGTAACTGCCTTAGTACCCTCAGAAACGGCGTGCTTCGCGAGCTCTCCGGGCAGCACCAACCTGACAGCGGTCTGGATCTCCCGAGAGGTGATGGTAGGCTTCTTGTTGTACCTAGCGAGTCTCGAAGCCTCCTGAGCTAGCTTCTCGAATATGTCGTTGATGAAGCTGTTCATGATCCCCATAGCCTTGCTAGATATACCAATATCAGGGTGCACCTGCTTCAACACCTTGAAGATATAGATCTTGTATGTCTCTATGCTCTTCTTCGACCTCTTCTTCTTCTTGTCAACAGACCCTTCCTTTGGGAGCTTCTTCTCCGCTCGCGGCTTCTTCTCAGCCGGAGCTTTATCTGCCGTCGCCGGCTTCTTCTCCGCTAGCTTCTTGTCTGCCTTTGGCGCCATTGTGAATTCTAGGGTTATTAAAAGAGAGCGAAAGATTTAGAGCTCAAATGTGAAGATGTGAGCCTGAAAGAGTCCCGTTTAGTTTATATACAGGATTGGAACGAGTCGGGATTGGTTGATGTATTGAAGATGCGGATTGCTGACGTGGACAGATAGATTTTAAAGATGGGAATGGACGGTATGAGATGCGTTTTCTTCTGAGCAACGGATTTTGAAATTTGAAAACTCTTTTCCGGGTTTCATTTTTTCGGGTTTCGCGGGTTCGTTCGTTGCGTTGCTGGGCCTAGACTTGGGTTTTATGCTGTACGACTACGTTCCAATCAAGTTATGGTCTACGGATAACTATAAAAACATTTTACTAACAAATTAATTAGTTTATTTTGATATGTAAAAATTGATTAATTTATAAAAATTGATCAATTAATAAATAAAATAATTAAATTTTAACAACAAATATTATTATTATTTTAATTTTACATATAATAAAATATCAACATGTCTATTTCAAATGAAATTCATATTATTTAAAACTAGTAATATAATTAATAAAACATGTATAATATTTTTTAATAATTATCTTAATCTTTAATTGTCAATTTACATATTGTTAAAATGCTTTTCATTTAGAAGTTATTGTCAAAAAAACCAAACTAATTCGATTGGTTTGATTTTAAAAATCTTGATTCAGTTTTTTATTTTTTAGTTTTATTTATTTTTTAATAATTTTTGTTGTTAATAATCGATCAATTTATTAATTAATATATCAATTTTTATAAGATAATTAATATTATAAATCAAAATAAATCAATTATTTTTTATTTAATTACTCCTTTTTAATTAAAAATTAAAAAGTTCCGACCATTAAGGATAATTTTTTCATTTATATTTTATTTTTTTAATCTTTAATTGATTTTATTACAGTCTAATATTGATTAAACCTTTTATACTTTAATTTTTTTATTAGTTTAATTTTTGATCTAATTTTTAAACTATTAATAATAACAGTGGGTCAAATTAGGTCGAACCCTTAAACCGAAATTCATATACCAATATAATAACCATGAATCTTTTTTTAATTAATAATTAGATTTCATTTTATATATTCTCTTATTTTAGCAAGTATTAAAATGAGTGTCTAGGATTCTAAAGCATTAACAAGACAATCAAAGAGAAGGAAACAAAATGCAAGTGTAACATAGTACTGATAAACTACAGAAGCAAAGAAAAGTAGGAACATCATGGCTCAGCTGTCAGCTGTCACCTGTTTCCACTACTTACTTTGCCAACCTTCAGGTTGGAACACTCTGGTCTAATTATCCGTACCCTTTGTATCATCTATCCTATTTAAACTTTTTCCTATTTTATTTCAACCAATTTATTTATATAAATCTCGTATAAATAAATGGTTGAGATAAAATAGAACAAGATTAGAATAGAATAAATAACACAAAGGATTATGTCCCAGCTTAATTATGGTATTTCAATCTTATGCTATTTAATATTTTTTACATATTTATGTAAATCTTATGTAAATGTGAATAAAATTTAATAAAACAGATAAGAACAGGTTAATTGAAACAGATGATCTGTTTTCTCAAATTTTTTTGTTCACATTTTTCTATATTTTGTTGTTATGTATAAAAATAATATAAGGATTGATAGATATTATATTTAATAAAAACTTTAAAATATATATTTAAATAACTTTAAAATTTAGCATGATGAATTTTAATGCAAAAATATAGATAATCATGAATGACAAGATGTATTGGAAACAACTCGAGTTAACGAATAAGGATCGGATGATTGAGGCTCGAATTAGATTTGAGTCTAAACAACTAATATGAGGTCGATTCACTTGTTTGAATGATCCACGCACTTAATGTAAAACAACACCATTTTGGAGAATTTTTCTTAATAAATTTCATTTTTGTGTTAAATTTTAAGACTAAAATCCAAACAGATACGGTTAGATCTACTTAAGGAAACTAAAGTTTGGATCTGGATCAAACTCAAGCCATGTTTTAGAGAAGGAGGTCGGGTCGAGTCAAATTGACGACATGTTTAGCTCGTTAACATCTTAAGATACGATAAATATAATTCAACCCGACTTAAAGTTAATAGATCGGATTTAAATTAATTAAATTTCAAATTTGGTTTAACTCGTTAATATCTTAAGATATGATAAATGTAATTCAACTCAACTTAAAGTTAATAGATCGGATTTAAATTAATTAAATTTATAATTTGGTTGGAATTCCCCGAGTCAATCGAGTTTGAGAAGCTAACTCAAAAAGGTTTTGAGCTATTCGAACCCGAGCCAATTGCATATCTTATACGAGCTAATGATTTTATATTGACTTGGTAGAAGATGTTGTTATGCACTAACCAAACATGTATCTATAAAATGTTTAATGAGTAATTGGTGAATCAACTCACGTACATGTACTCCACTAATTTAAGTCATTTGAAAACACAGAAACATAAAATAAAAAAGGGCACGAAGGAAGTTATAAGAAGAATGGATTATGGACACACAGATTCAGAGTACATTGAATTTGCAGTAAATCACTGCTAAAACAGGTATCGTGTGTGTGTCTTTCTCTCAATGGACGTTGCGAGTTTTATCCCTTTGTTTGGGCTCTGTGTATCCGTGTGATTGACGGTTACTTCTCTTACGTGTGTAGATAAGGAAATGGAATCGACGGAGTCGTCTTACTTGTCGTCGCCGGAGCCGCATCGGAACAGATCTCCGCCGCCGCCTAAGTCTCCGACGTCAGGTAATCTGATCTGATCTCGTCGCTGACGGTTTCGTTTTGACTTTTGAGTCGCTTTGTTTACGCAGCGGGTTGAATTTTGACTGCATTCTGTGGATAATTGTGATGGTACGTGTTGAGGGTGGTTTAGTTGTCTTTAGTGACCTGCATCTGATAGTTTTCGTTCGAATTGAAACCCTAAACGCTAACTTAGTCTGTTTAGTTAAGGAGAGATGTGGAGTGAAGTAATGGAGAGAAGTGGCATTTTTTCTATTGTTTTTGGTTACTGGGAAAATGTAATCTGCTGTTAGGAACATTGAAAATGCGGGTGCCTCAAAGTAATTAGAGTTTGGTCCATGTGGTGGTTATTTATTATTATTAACTTTTTCCGATTTCACAACTCCTCATCACATTTGCTGTTTGGATTTTGATTTTTCTCTGGGTTGAATTCATATTCGCCCTTTCGTTAATTTTTATTTACAAAAGCCAAACGTGTAGATTAACTGACGAAAAAACATTAGGTAGCTTAATTCTATTTGCAGAGTATACGACATGGATTTAAATTGTGTATATGAATTCAGTTTCTTCTATTTTTATATGCTAATCTTTTATCCTCTAACATACTTTCTTCTTTTGTCAGATAATATGGAGAAGCCAACATATATAAGGTTTCTGGTATCGAATGCTGCAGCTGGTTCTGTTATTGGAAAGGGTGGTGCTACAATTACTGAATTCCAATCCCAATCTGGAGCAAGAATTCAGTTGTCCCGCAATTATGAATTTTTTCCAGGGACATCTGATAGAATAATTGGGATATCCGGTTTAATTGACGATGTATTGAAGGCAGTGGAACTTGTTCTTGCTAAGTTGCTCAGTGAGGTACAAATTTTGTGTAGGATTTGTTAAGCTTATGTTAGTTTAAATTAATTCACTATTTGATATCTTGTTTGTCAGCTTCATACTGAAGATGGTCATGACGCAGAACCAAGGATGAAAGTGAGATTAATTGTTCCTAATAACTCTTGTGGCAGCATTATTGGAAAGGGAGGGGCCATCATAAAGTATGAATAATTCTGTTACATTCTGCTTCGTAAAACATGTCTAGTTGTTGTAGCTTGAAAACTTAAAAGATGTGAAATATTGAAAATGCAGTTAATTTTTGCCTCGAGTAGTCACATGTGCTTCAGTTTTACCTGATAATCGTGTGGACAGCATTATCATTTATTCTATTACGTGCATCCAACAAGTTTTTCTTATAATTTTTGGTTTCAAAACTAGCCTTTAGTTCTCAAGGACACTATAGTAGGCTAGCTTACTTGGAGTACAGATTACAAAACAATTTCTGGGAACGCTTGTTTCATATACATGCATGTTCTCTGGTGATGAAGGACTAGCTACCCTCTCTTTTGAGGCCTTCTCAATCTTTGGTTTTATGCCTGTAGGAAAGAATGAATTAGCTAATTCTAGAGTCAAGTATCTACCTGGTGATACTGATTCATGTTTCTCATCATAGTTGCTGCTTGTTCGTGTTTGGACATAACACATATCAGTATATATGTTTATAGAGAATTCCATCCACACCATGTGGTTGAATTGCCATTCCTGATTTATGTTTATTTCAAGGTCACCTGCAAACAAATGCGAGTGCTTTAAACCAAAACCCAGGGAGCAAACAGCATTTCTGACATACTGCTTTTCATTTACTTAGGTCATTTATCGAAGAATCACAAGCTAGCATCAAGATATCTCCCATGGATAAGAACTTTTATGGCTTAAATGATAGGGTGGTGACAGTGGCAGGAACTTTAGAGGAGCAGATGCAAGCTATTGACTTAATTTTATCCAAGTTAAGTGAAGATCCTCATTATGCACAGGCTATGAATGCCCCTTTTTCTTATTCAGGTATGTCTCTGCCAGTATCCCACAACAAACTAGCAATTTGTATTGATCACTACAAGTCCTTTTGTGGCTTCAACATCTTTCACTTTGTTTTCATAAATTATTTGGTGAATGGTTAACTGTTTATATTGATAGTGATTAGTTCTGATCCTGCTCCAATTTTGATCTAATTGCAAAAAGTTTTATGACCTAATAATATTTTTAGTTATTTTTTTTAGGACTTTTGTTTTTGGAGGGTTCCTCATAGAAAGGGTTCAACACTACTTTGGATGAGTTTTTAACTGTAGAATGTAGTGTCTTTTTTTTTTTTTTTTTTGGGTCACAGATGAAATCCCCTTTCCTATTTTAGGGGTCACGAAACTGTTTGTTTTACTTGGAGCTTGAATACTATTTTTCATAATCTCTTCCTAAATTTGGGTTTCTCTCTTTATTTCATATTTTATAGTATCTCAAAACATATACTATGCCAACTTTTTCTCCTTTCTATTGAAATGAAAACCCAAATACGAACTTTTAGCGACAAGTAAAAATCAGTGCAAATTGGTCCTATTTAACTATTGACTATGAATTCTTGAATTCTTGTATTTGAGTTTGAAACAAAACTTTTCTTGTGCTAATCATGTAAGAAAATAAGAATTGATACAATTAATACATAAATAAAGGAATCAGCATTGATTTTTCTAAAAAGGAAAAATTCACTCTCAATTTTAGTTATAACACGAATTATGAGTTTATATAATTCCATGTCACAAATTACAAATATCTAATTGGATCTCTAAATTTTGATAGATCATAATATGCTCTGTCCATAATAAAAACTGGAATGAGAAAAAAGTGGGATGGACTATATATAAACAGTTATGCTTATATTTGCGTAATATTTGTATTTGCATATGGTTTAGAGGTGTTGTGATATATCTCATATGTATTATTGTATGAAGTTATCAAAAGAACAGTGTTTTTTTTTCTTTTTTGTTGATGTCACAACTATTGCAGCTTGACTTGATTCAAATTTGCTTTTGCTTCCGGTACCAGTGACTTCTTGATCTTTCATTGATAATATTATATAATAAGATTGTGGTGGGGGTGGGAGGTTGGAACATACTTGAATCACAAAAAAGATGATAACAAGTATTTATGTGAATAATGAGTTCAATCGAAGTAACAAGTATTTATGTGAATGATGAGTTCAGTCGAAGTAATGGTACAAATTCATTACAGGCAAAGTACTGTTTTACATGAAGCGAGTTGCGATCATGAGTTTAGTTGAAATAATGGCACAAATTCATTGTAGGCAAAGTACCCTGCCCAGCGTTTTCATTAAAAAATGTTGAAATATGCTCATGGGTGTTTTGGTGATCTAGTTGCCTAATTAATTTGTCTTTGAATGAAGTGCAATGCACAATAAATATGAGAAAGTGTTTCTAAAACTGCTAATCTTGAAATTATTCTCTGAGATTGTTCTGTTCATTACTGTACATTTCTTATGCATAGACTCGCTGAACTGTCTTGGGTTGTTATCTGTGTGATATGTGGTGCTTCCCCTTAAATTTATTTTATGTTGAGATATCTTTAACTTGAAATTTTAGGTGTTTACTTCTCTGGTTTTCACGGTATTCCATGTACATATGTGCTTCCTTCTGTTGCAACAGCAGCATACAACACAACAGGCTACGCACCAAATGGGAATGGAGTGAAGTTTCAGAATAACAAGGTTTCATCCGTTTCCTTGATGCTTAACCTGAACTGCATTCCCTGCATTTCTGCTATTTTTTCTACACGGTTGACTTAGTTTTGGGAAAACATTAACCTATTGCAGTTTGCTGTTAGTTGATTGTTATTGATAGAAGGCATTTTGGTATTTTCAGGAGGATCATACAAACTCAGTGACAATTGGCGTTGCAGATGAACATATCGGGCTAGTTGTTGGTCGCGGTGGAAGGAATATTTTGGAAATCAGTCAGGTATAGTGGAGTTACACCTAGACAGTTTGTCAAAAACATATCAATGAAATTGATCTCCACCGGTCGTTACAAGACTTCTGAATAATCTATATGATGAAAAATATAATGACATCAATTGTCCTTAATTCTCTCTAACTTTTAGTTTAATATAATTAGCCATCTCTCTTAAGAATCAGAGGACTTATGGGCTTTTTCCTCTCTCGCTTCATTTTCTTTTCCTTGCTTTGCTAAGATAGTCTTGCGGTTCATGGTATTGCCTTGGATATTGTAGAAAAGATTCAGCATATCAAACTCCACCCTTGGTGCAGGGATTTGGTAATGTTATTTACGCACTGTAATGTGGAACTTTGGTTTGACAGGTCAGTGGCGCGAGGATAAAAATATCCGATAGAGGTGATTTCCTGTCCGGAACCACCGATAGGTATGAATCCAGATCCTAGGCTTGTAAATCTGCAGAACACAAATATGATGCGACTTTGCCAGGTGACCGGAAACTTTTAACGCAACTCTCTTTCATCTTGGTTGGCAGGAAAGTGACAATCACCGGGTCACAGAGATCTGTCCGTGCTGCTGAGGGCATGATCATGCAGAAGGTGGCTTACGCGTCTCAGAGGGGAACAGATTAGTTTTCAAGTTTTTTTCAGAGATTTTCTTGTTACGAATCATTTCTTTGTACCTTGCAATTACCTTGCATAACCACAAATTTGGAAGCTGTGCACTTAAAAGTTCCTGAAAGATAAGTATTAAACAACTCAAAAGCAAGCTGTGATGAAGAGCATGACGAAGGAGACAGACAAAGCGGGAGTGAAGAAGAGAGCTTGCTATAGGACATTGTTCACATAGTACAAGTGTTTGGACTAGGGTTCTCAAGTTATCGAACGTTAGGATTAACCTTTTGTCATTTCTTGATACGGTTGTAACTTCTCTTTTCTTTTTGCCCTTTCGAGTTGGATCCCTTTACATAAATTTGGAGAGTTACTGTTGAAACACTCGCTGACTTTTGAAGATCTGCAACCAATAATCTCCAGCCAACTATATTGTCAAAAGTCATATTCTCGACCCAACAAGGTAGTATAGATGTGGAAAAAGCCCAAGTCAATCAATTAATTCGACCTACAGGTCTAATTAAGGTTTTTTTATTTATTTATAAAAGTTATTATAGAAAATAATTTATTTAAAAATTTGAAATTTAGGGTGAAGGGCAGGTTTTAAATAAAGTACCAATCCCCTCAATTATATTAGGAGTAAGGCTGTATATTATTAAAACTTTTTTAAATTTCGAGTCTCAATGGAAGTTCTACTAGATGTTATTATTGTTGTTGTTGTTGTCAATATTAATCATATATATATTAGATATTCACAATGACAATAGCTGATTAGATTGGACCGAATTTTTTCTAATTCAAAACCTAATTCAAAAAGTTAGGTGGTCCATAATTCGTGACCTTGTTTTGATATTTCGGTGAACCTATTCGAGTGAGCCGGACTTTCCAAGTTTGACCCAATTTGCCATTTCTATTCAAAAGATATTGTTGATTCAAAAATAAGAGATAACAATATGTTGATTGTGGGAAATCATGAAGATGATTTTCAAATGTTTTGTAATTAATCATTAGTAATTATATATAGTCAATCTTATGTGAATAATGAGTTCTTTTATTACTTGCCTGTAAAGTTTTTTCTTTTATTTATAAAAGTCATTATAGCAAATAATTTATTAAAAATTTTGAAATTTTGGGTGAAAATAGAAGGGCAGGTTTTAAATAAAGCGTCAATCCCCTCAATTGCATTAAGAGTAAGGTTGTATATTATCAAACTTCTCAAAATCTCGCGTCTCAATAAGATTTTTACTGGATGTTATAATTATTTTTATTATTATTGTTGTTGTCGTTGTTGTTAATATTAACCACACATATTAGATGTTCACAAAGATGATAGTTGATTAGATTGGACCAATTTTTTTTTAACTCTAGCCCAAATCAAAAGGTTAGGTTTTCCAAAGTTCGTGACCTCGTTTTCACGTTTTTGTGAACCTATTCGGCCAAGCCGGACTTCCCAAGTTCGACCCAATTTGCCATTCCTGTTCAAAAGATATAGTTGATTGGTAATTATATAGAGTCAATCTTATTATAAATAATTAAAATATTTTTTTATTTAATAACAGCTTTATTGTTGATAGGCATCATGATTTATTTTACGTATGTATTACTTCAGCTTACTAGATCGAAGCTACATTTTGGAGGTAAGTTGCTGTTGTGTGCGTAAAACAAGCTGCTTTCTCTGGATTTTCCCTGCAGCTGACTTTGGAATGGAACTGATGAAGCCCACTCTTCTTATTTTCTTGTACGGAGAAACCTGAGATACACAAAAATTTCAGAATCCAGATTAGATGAAAGTTAAATCGAAGCAAATGAAGAGAAGAGGAGCACCTGACAGGCAACAAATTGTATAACTTGCTGCTCAGTGAGTTTAGATCCTGGTGCTTTCACCACGTACGCCATCGGTATCTGTCCTGTTTCTTCGTCTTCCACACTGCAAAATCTATTCGTTTCAGAAACAGAGAGAACAGAGTCATAATAGCATAGATGTGGAGGTGAGTGATTTTTTACGGTATAACAGCTGCATCAAGCACTTGTGGATGACTCAGAAGTATGGCTTCAAGTTCTGCTGGAGCAACCTGTAACAAAGTTCCTGACTCTTGACTTTATCAGTAGATTCAGCACTACATGATTTGCAGTTTTAGTTCACGAGTTGTTCACGGAAAACTGGATAGAATGTGTGAAAGAAGGTGCAAAATTGAAGAGGGACAGTACCTGGAATCCATTGTACTTGATCAGCTCTTTCATTCTGTCAATAATATGAAGAAATCCATCTTCATCAAAGAAGCCCAGATCACCAGATCTTAGCCAGCCTTCAGAATCAAGTGTTGATTCAGTTGCTTCTTCGTTTTCCAAGTACTCTTTCATAACAGTAGGACTTTTAATCCACAGTTCTCCTTTTTCACAGGGTGGCAAGGCCAATCCTGTTTCAATATCTGCCACCTTAGCACAAAAACCTGGCAACAGCATTCCACAGGAAGCAGGATGAGCTTCAGCTTGCCGATTTGACAAGAAAAAGGCAGTTGATCCGGACGTTTCCGTTAACCCGTATCCTGGTCTGAGCTCCACCCAAGGAAAACTCTCCCTGAACTCCTCAGCCAACTTCTTGCTCAATGGAGCAGCTCCAGAGCCAACCCTCCTTAATGAAGACAAGTTGCAATTCAACTTCCCAGCACATTTCACTAGTCCAAGTATCACTGGAGGCACTGCAGGTATGTGATTAACCTGATACGTTTCAATCGCATTAAGCATAGCCTGAAAGTCAAATTTTTGCATGATCACAGAAGTTACACCTGCTGTGAACAGTCCTAACCCGAAAAACGTAAGTCCATACACATGGAACATAGGAATGAAGCACAAGAACACATCTTCCTGAGACGAGGTTGCATGAACCAACCACTTGAGTATGGTTATGTTTGCTATAATATTTGCATGCGTTAGTATCACACCTTTACTTGCTCCTGCGGTACCTGAAGAGTAAAGTATAGCCCCAATGTCGGATTGAGTCAACTGGGTCTCCGGCAATTCAAGTGTAGGATTACAGGATTCGATCAACTTCTCAACGCATAAAACATCCTCGTTAGATGTCCGAGTAGTTAGCAGAACTTGGATTCCAATTCCTGCCAACTTGTGCTGCTCTTCGGGTGCTATGATGAGAAGTTTAGGATTGGACTCACGCAATTGTTTGCCTATTTCTGACTCGGTGCTAACTGGGTTAGCCGGACTCAGGATTGCACCTATAGCAAATATGGAGAGGCAGATGATCGGGTACAAAATCGAGTTTGGTGATAAAACGAGCACTACATCACCTTTCCTGACACCAAGAACATGGTACAACACTGAAGAGAGAGTGTGAACCGATCGACGGAGTTCTGAGTAGGTGATAACTTGGTTAGTCGCCGAGTCAACGAGTGCAACTCTCGACTGATCATCGGCGTAGCAGAAATGGGACAGCACGTATTCTGCTATGTTTAGCTCGTGCTTGTCAGGGATCTGGAATTTGTCACCGAGTTGTAGCAGCGAATGGTAAATCCCAGTGCATGAATCAAACCCACTATTCTTATGGAATGTTGGTGGAACTTCAACGGCGTTTTGCTCCTCCACCGCGGTGAAGGTGGCGGTGCCGCATGGTGATGATGATTCTTCGACCGTCATATTTGATATATTCATACAAATTCAACAAACCTGGAAATATGAGATTACTTAATTACGTCCTAAGAATAAGCCGACGATCCAAAAGTCTACCCACCAGACATATTTAAGTTAAAAAGACATACAGCTGTAGTCTGAATTTAAAAGTTTTATTTTTTATTTTATAGAAAACCTCTTTTTCTCGGTTGAAAGATAACAATAGATATATTAGTAGATATCTTCTAGGGATTGCCTTTTTTAGAAGTTTAGTTGATTATTTGGTTGTTATTTAAAAAAGAATTTTATATAATAAATTATTTAGTAACATAAAAATAAAAAATAATTTTAATTTTAATAATATTTTATTTTATAATAAATATTATTTAAAATATATTAAAAATATGCAAAGTATAATATGTTAGTTATTATATAGTTTTAAACCATATAAAATATAAATAAAAATATATCTAACCAAATTTTTTATATGGATTATAATATAAGTAAAATTAATATAAAAAATAAATATTAAAATATATTAAAAAGTTAAATAAAAATGAATATATATTTGTGGGTATTGTGAGAATTATGTGTAAAACATAAAGATAAAATGAACTAAAAAATGAACTTATTAATTTATATGAAAAATCTACCTGAAAAAGTATTTTTTTTTTAAAACTCCAAATCTGAACTTCTCAAAACGCTGTATTTTAGCTTCAAAAAAAAGTTATTTATATGAAAAAAGTATTTTTAAATTTTACAATCAAACATTTAGTTTTCTTAAAAACAGTTTTTACGGTCAAAAAAAGTACTTATTCACCTTTCAAAAATTGAATCAAACAGATAATAAATTAATCAAATAATACTTGTAAAACTTAAAGTAATATAATTAAGTTCAATTTAAATTAATAATTTATTATAATTATTTTAAATTGTTAATTAAAATCAAATCTAATTATTTCAAACCAGCATAAGGGTTGAATTTTATTACTATACAAGTGATATTTAATTAGTTTACATGAGAAATAAATAGATATAACGTATCTTCAACGGACGTGTGAAGAGTTGGAGACGAACATCGCAGAGTACGAGAACGTAAGGACAAGAAACTGGTCATTGAGGCTGCGGCCGGCTAATGTAGTATGATTACGAAGATGGAATGGGAACTAAAAAACAGAACTTGGTCTTATGTATATGTTGTAATGGCATGTACTTGCTCTTTAAGGTAAATGTCCTGCCGCCTAACGGCCTTATTATATATATATATAGTGGACGTTGAAGTTTTCAGAGTTTAAATAAAATAGAATCTGTGGAGTCTGGGGTAATGCCAACCCCTAATCGATTCTTCAAACTAACTCCACTTGCAATGACTTTTTTTTAAATCGTTTTAAAAACATAATTGAAAAGTAAACCTTAATTAGATCATTATAAAACTGATTATCGATTGATTAGAGTAAAACGATTTAAATATATAATTAAAAAATTTTAAAATTTAATTAAAAAATTGGTAAATAAAAATATATTTATTTATTTTATTTTGTAAATTTTTTTTGTGGGAAACAAAAGAATCTACAGCCGGTATCTTTTGGATACGCATTGGGTAAACATCCGGATTGATACAATAACCTGCAAATTAAGCAAACCGAGTACTCCGCACTAGGCTCAATCGAGAAAGAGTAAGGAAAATCGAATATAGGACTTTTTGACTCTATACCCCTACTTACCAACTTGACCGCTCCTAGGGGCAATAAAAAAGCTTATTAATTAAGAAAAATAATTTATTAATTAAAAAATTGATTAATTTTTAAACAACAAGAGTCATTGACATAAATTGAACGAAAAATCAAAATCTAAATTGAAAAGTTGAATGATTCAAGATTTTTATAATTAAATCAATCAAATTTTTTAGTCATCAATTTTATAAATTTAGGTATTTAAAAGAGATGAAGAACCTAATTTTTGTTGCTATTGTCTGACAAAAGAAAATCTCAACAACATCACAAGCATAAATTCCTTTTTTTTAAATATTTGGGAATGTTTTTGAAATTTAAAAAACTCAAAGTCTAATTCAAAGTTTAATCTAGATTTTCAAGTCTCGTTTAAGTTAATTGATTTTCAAATCTCGTTCTAATTATTCGGATTAAACTAACGAGAGATAACAAATTAAATAATACCTATCATTTAAAAAAAAAATTCAATTTTAGTGTAATTCTTTTGAAAGTTTTTAATTTTAATGACTAACCTTTTAATTTTAATGACTAACCTTGGGTTTGTGAAGATTGTGTGGGTCTCCAGCCCAGCCCACACTTCAACCTAACTTGGGCCTTCGATCGCATCCTTTCTCTATGAGTAGTTTTTAAAATAAAAGTATTGTTGTAAAAAAATTATAATATTAAAAATCTAAAAATTTTGTAGTAAAATTTTACACAATCATTTAAATAATAATAATAATAACAACTCAATAGAAATATGGCTTATATGTAAAATTTGGGTCATATCTATAATAATTAATTATTTAATGAAATTTTATTAAAAATAATTCTATAAATTTAAAAATAATTTAAAACAACAAAAATGTTTTTAAAAATAAAATTATTAAGAATATCCACGTCTTTTACTCTCTTTTTTGTATTTTATCTTCACTTATTGAATCAAAATAATTATTAAAAAAACATGTTTTGTCCAATTGATAAAATGAAAACAAAAACTTAACAATCTACCTATTTGATGATGTGTACTTTGTATTTGGATGGTGAC
>JANTNU010000003.1:33689390-33707825 GCA_024752395.1 Erythroxylum havanense
CATGATTGGAGTGCAAGCCTGTAACTCCACGGAATCTGAGTTGGTCCTCTTCTTCTTCTTTTCCTTTTGTTTACGTTGATGTCACTGTCTCCTATTTCTTAAATTTTGATATTGTCTTTTCTTTAAAATTGGTCACATTAATAGTTGTATTAATATTTACTAACGTCTTAAAAACTGATCAAAATTTAAACCGGTAAAATAAGAGAGTTAAAGTTTTAAATGTTCAAAATTTTAGACCGCAATAAAACCGACTAAAATTGAATAAAATTAAAATTTTAAATATATTTGAAAGAGATTGTTCTTATTTATCGAAGAATTTGAAGTTTAATTGAAAAAAGAGATTATTAAATAAAAATTAATTGATTTATTTTGGTCTATAAAAACTTATTAATTTATAAAAATTAATCAATTAATATAAATTGATCGGTTTTGGATAGTTCAAGATTTTACGTTTGAATCGGTCAATAATCATAGCTTAATCCTACTACTTTCCAAATGTGGAATATTTTTAAATCATCAATGGAATAATAGAAATTAAAATTTTAAAGTACAAGTGTATTTTTTATAAATATAGTTAATATTTCAATATCTTGCTACATAAAAAAATAATTATTTCCTAGCTAAAAGGAGTTAATCACCTAAAGAAAATATTTCTAGTTTTGAACTTATAAAATTAAGGTGGGGAAAAGGTGTACAATTCTAAAAATAAAAATTATGAATTTATTTTTAAATTTATTACATATGAATTTAAAAATTTAAAATTATGATATTTTTATTATAAAAATGAGCCTTTATAATAAAAATACCATAATTTTTAAATTTTAAATTCATATGTAATAAAATTTCAAATAATCTGAAAATTATGTATTTTTCAAAGGAATTATTCAAAGAATAAATAATTTTGTCTCAATTTTTATTTTTTTTCATATTTTATTAATTTAATTGTATACTTGAATATTTTTATGATACCTTTATATATTTTATTTGTTCGATTAATTTTTATATACATTAAATTATATATTTTATTTGCTCGATTAATTTTTATATACATTAAATTACTAGAGTATTATACATTTTTCTTGTTTTTTAATACTTAGTAAGCCATGACACTCATTGATTCATAACGAGGCCTTCTTAGAACCTTACTCTTTTTCTTTTTCTTTTTTTCTTGAACGAGTGTCATGTTTACCAACACACAAGAATATCAGTTGCCTTTGAGTATCGTTGATTCTTAAAACGATTTAGTCAATTATAAAAATGTGGAGAAACAATGCATGTTTGTGCTTTCATGACTCGCTGAACTTGGATTAATTAAACAGCCAAGTATGATTTAAAGTACGTATTAAATCGGATTAAGTATCTCTGTGGATGTTACACGATGCATTATTAGACTTGCATAATTTGTTTCTGATCATTGAGTACATGTGCTTTTGACCTTTAGAAAAACATGTTTGTAGTTAATGCTTCCCTTCTTGCATAGACAAATTATCGCAATGAAAATGGCCATTTGGATTAAGTTTGCATATTCTAATCATTGGCTTCACTTGTAACAACATTTTGGGCAACAATTAAACAATCCAACTAATTCGATGAGTTTAATTGTAAAAATTTTGAATCAAATGTTAATTTTTTAGTTTAATTTTTAACTTTTCAAATTAGTTTATTTTAATACCTTTTATTATTAAAAATGAATCGATTAATTAATTAATTAGTCAGTTTTTGAAAACTAATAGATTTTAATAAATCAAAATAAGTCAATTAATTTTCAACTAACAGTCTTATTTTTCAATTAAACTTGAACTTTTTTAATTGGTAAAGACATTTTCCTTCTTTAATTTTGTTTCAAATCTTTAAATTTACTTATTTTTAACCAATTTTAGGACAGTTGAATACATGTTTACTGGTTTAACTTCTGGTTTAATTTTTAAAATATTCATGTTAAGGGCTTCGTTTAGTTTACATTTAGATTTTGATGTATAGTACTTCAAAATAACAAGAACCCTAGCCATATTTAACTTAAAAATTCACAAATCATCTTTAATCTTGAGCAATAAAAAAATCCCAGATTGGGAATTGATTAAATTGCATATAATTGATATAGTTTGTCTTTTTTTATTGATCTTAGGCTTTGAATTTTATTGGGAGTGGTCAATATTGAATGAGATAATGGGTAGATTAAGGAAGGCAAGTTCTTGGCGTGAAGAAGTATAATTGATAGGGCTCGTCGTGTGCTGCACGTAAGAAGCCAGAAGAGACCAACGACCGTAAGAAACTATTATTCAGGCAAGCAAAGAATCTCTTGATCATGGCTTCTTAGTTTCTCTGATAAAACGCAGATTTAGCTGTCTAATCTTTATACCAAAGCATTACAGTTATATGTGTATTTATCATTTTTCTTCGGATAAAAGACACATATCTCTTCTTTGATTCTACTCATTCTAAAAATTGTTTTTATTTTTAAATTACTTAAAAAGAATTTTGAGATATTAAAAATTTTTATAAGAAGATTTTTATGCTTTATTATCACATCTATATATGGGTCTACCGGAAACAACCTCTCTATTATTTAGACGTAGGACTGTGTACTATCAGACGTTCTCAGACTCTGTTTTATTGCGAAACTTTAGGCTCGGTGTGACGACGATGATGACTATTAATTATCTTAGTTTTTTTGTTAAAATAACTCAAGAAAACTTTATAGAAAGAGCTAACTTGGACGAGACTGCTTAGCAAAGTGTATGGAAGTGTATTTTAATCCCATAGCAGTATAGTATACTACACTATTACATGCACTTCACAAGTCATCAATAAGACATACTAGAGATAGAGAGATTAGCTTGTGAACTACTCAATGACAGTCTAGTGATGCCAATTGTCACCCCGAATTCAATGAATTTGATACGAGTTAAACATATTTTAGGTCGAGTTTGTGTTTTTCTTAAAATTTTAAGTTTCGAACCGATTCGAACTCAGGTTGTCTGACTCTAAACTTGAATGCATAAAATAAAAACGGTGTTATTTTGAATATGTTTGTTGCAACTAAGTAAACCCTCTCTTGAAGAAGAGAACGTGCGATGGAATTCTGAGTTCAGTTTGGTATTACGTTATCGTTATGTCTACTACTACGTAGTAACCAAGGAAAAGATAGGCATAAACTTACCTTAATGTTGAGATGTTTTCATTATCAAGAGTTTTCATAAAGGCACGACTCCTTTTTCCATCAATCGATTGGAGTAGGTTTTGATAATTGAGATAAGCATAAACTTAATTACCTTAATGTTATTAGTTTTAGAAAAGGCAACATTCATTTTAAAAAATATTTTGAAACATTAAAAGTTGTAGAAGAACTTTTGTTATTTTTACTAAACTATTACGTGAAGTGATTAATCATATGATAAACACAATTAATCCAAAAAATCTAATCTAATCTAATCTTCTCATATATGTTAAATTTTGTAAGATTAGACCCAAATAAACTAAGCAGATACAGGTTCAAATGAGATTTCATCATAAAATCAATTAGTGATAGGAGAAGTAACTCACTAAGCTTATATGCATACTCAACGTCATATACTATGTTCATATGAGATAAACTCTCACTTATATTTCAACACGTCTTCCTCACTAGTGGGCTAATTTAAGACCCAACATTTGACATAGTCTATCGTGTCGAGGTAATGATGACTAACTCAAGAGCAAATTGCTCTGATATTATGTTAAATTTTGTAAGATTGAACTCAAATGAATTAAATACATATATATAAGCTCAAATGAGGTTTCATCCTAGCTAAAACCAATTGGTGATAAGAAGAGTAACTCACTCAAGGCCATAAATTGTTTCCATGTATGACAAAATTCTCACTTATATTTCAACATCATTTAAGAAAATTGGTAGTCAAGTTATTTTTCAGTCAATTTTTGGTTATATAAGATGAAAAAACTTGTCATATATGCCTTGAATCTAATAAATTCCAAAATACGTTTCGAAGTATCGACAATTGTCTTTTTTATTGTTCCTGTAGTAACCCTTTGGTTAGATATTGGAGCATACCTATTAATAAATCCTTAATTTTAGGTCTTTTTCAAATTGTTTCAATCATAAAAACAAATATTACGAAGATGTATCTTGAAAATTGTCACTTCAAAGTGAATTATCCCTAAATAATACCTATTTAATTAAATTATTGATTTATTTTTGTAAATATCAATATAGTGGTAAAAATTGAAAATTGATTTTCCTCCTATTTAAAAAGCAGAAGATGTAAAATCAATATAAATCTAATGGATTTAGAATGAATTCTTCAATAAAACAATTGCAAAATGCTATATAAACTCCTATTTTAGTACTCAGCGTTGATGAAAAACCTTAGCCTTATTCCTCTTATAATTTCTCTCTTATGTTATGATAGTAAATTTGTCATCAGTTGATACCCCTATGAATTAGGTGAATTATGTTAATTTGTGTGCTGTGTGATTGCTTTTTTTTTTTCCTTGCTTGATTTTAAGTAACAAAACTCACCTAAAAACTTCAAAAGACATGTTGCTATAAGCTATCAGGTGAAGTAATTTACACATGTTAAATGATTTATATGATTATCACAATCCGAATCATATTAAAATTCAATCTAATCTCCTAATATAACAAAAACAAAGGGTAGTCAAGTTGTTTTTTTTAATTATTTTTGGTTATATAAGATGAATAAATTAAATCTTTGATTTTAATATTGTTAAAGTTAATTTAATTAATTAGATGTATACAGTTGCAATAATTATTAAATGTCCTCACAAAATTTAAAAATTATCGCTTATTTCTTAAATTATTCATAACTTATTACATCAAATTCATATGTTTAACTCCTATTAGATCGTGACTTCTATCGTCTTACTCGTCATTTATAACTAAAACATCATATTTTAATTTAAATTTTTTAGACAATGAATTACGAATTCTTTTCTTGTACATAATTAACTTCATCTTTATAAATGTTTTCCATATAAAATTACTTCATATGTAAATTTTGACTTCTATCGCCTTAGTCGTCATGTATACCTAGAACATCATATTTTAATTTAAATTTTTAAGACAATGAATTACGAATTCTTTTCTTATACATAATTAACTTCATCTTTATAAATCTTTTCCATATAAAATTACTTCATATGTAAATTTTCAATACAAACGACATCATTATCATACCTTAATTATGAAGCTTTAACTTGCAACAATGTCGTTTCCATCAAAGCATGTAAATGACAATAACACGAAGTCATCAATGGCCTACATACGTCCGAACTCCAAACTCGGGAGGGGCTAAGTTATGTCTGAATCTCTGAAAGTTGTCTCCATTTACACTTGAAGTCCTTTAAGCTCGACATTATTCTCTAGCCATTCAAAGCATCAACTTGGAAGAAGAGACGATCGAAAGAGTTTTATAAGATTAGTTTTCGTTTCTGGCTTGTGGGTTAAGAAATTAGATTCGAAAATTAGTGTAAAAGGTAATGAATAAAGGCAAAAATGAGACTTCTATTGAATATAGTTCTAGTGTTTGAATATAATTATTTTTTATAAGGTAGTGGGATATAAGCATTTGCTTTTTGTCGTTGAATGTGCTTTATGTCTGTTTAATAAATAAATAATGTATTTCATTTCATTAATCACTTTTTTACAATAGATGTTTTAAAATTCGAGCTGGAAGTTAAACTAGTAAGATAACATGTTTAAGGTTTAAAAGATCCAACCAACATTAGATTGTCATAAAATCAATTAAAAATTAAATAAAATTAAATAATTTGAAATATGATTTAAAGAAAATTTTCTTATCCATAAAAAAATTTAGAATCTAATTGAAAGACGTGATTGTTAAATTAAAATTTATTTATTTATTTTAGTTTATAAATACTTATTAGTTTATAAAAATTGATCGATTAAATAATAAACCGATCAATTTAAAAAAACGAACGAAAAAGTTGGCTGTTAATTTTTTAATCAAAGTTTATAATATGGTTACTTGTGGAGTAACAAAAACCAATCAAATTTTAATAATAAAAATCGAACAAAAAAGTTGGTTGTTAAAATTTTTAATCAAAGTTTAGATTTGATTATTTCTATGGTGATTAGAAAGACTTAAACATTGAACGTTTTGGGAGGCTAAATCTTTTCTTTTGTTATAAGATTATATGTAGTAGCATGGTCCCTACTAATTTGATTTCTTTTTTGTAAAATTAAATCATGTTGGTTATACGTGAGACATATTTTAGACCTATCATGTAGTGATCATACAATTGGATACTACTATATTTTTTAGATTATGTGCTTTTGGATACACTATGTGATTAGTACATATTAAATGGTATCACTATATTCAATTGCTACTTTGTCAAAAAGTTATGCTTATTTGAACATGTATTTCAAAAATCAATTCTGATTTTAACTACTTTGTTAATACAAGCTATGTCGAGTTCATATATAGATCACATGTTTGAAAATTTAACTACAATGATTACATTAAATATATTAATCAAAAATCAATATCACTAGAACAATTTTGGCTACTAATAAAACTAAATGTCATGGAGATTTCTTGTATAGATATTTATAGCAACCTATTCGTATTACAAGACCATATAACCTAAGTGAGCAACATCACGAAGCATATTCATTTATATTTCTTTTTACCATATGTATGTATGCATGTTATCAATTTAGGTATTAAATTTTCTGTTCTAGTTAATCAGTTCTTATCTTATTATATTAAATCTCATTCACACATTTATATGAAGCGCATTTATATGAAGCGCATATAAATGTATAGACTAGATTAAGTAACACAAAGTTGAAACACCCTAATGGAAGTAGGGTGCTCCAACCTATCAATTCATTATTCTTCCACTTAGCGCTCAAACAATTCAATACTCCGATGCTCTTTGGTGAAATTTTTTCATCATAACAAATTGTTGCTCCTGTGACAGCATATGAGAGGGGAAAGTGTGAGTTATAGTGTTCATTCTTTATTTGGTAAATGTATAGCACAAAAATAATAAAAGAAATTAGAAAGAGAAACAAATTTGGTTTATAATAATAGTTAAACTGAACATCCGTTGGCTTATATCCACTTCTTAAACTTCACTTAAGAATGTAATATATTTTTCTTTTAATAGGTGAAGAGGAACTCTTTATATATAATTTTCTTTGTCACAGATAAAGAGGAACCCTAACATTTATTTTACTTTATTACGGGATAAGGAGTAGTTGTAGCAACCCAGATCAGCCGCTCACAGATATTATCCGCTTTGGGCCTTGACCCATTCAAACCTTCTCGGCCTTGTTTTTCCCAAGAATTCCTAAGAGATCACTCATCCTGGTACTACTCTTGTCCTAACATATTCAACTTCAGAGTTTTGATGGAATCTGGTGCATTAGGGCATGAAAAACGCGTCTGTAAGGGAGAGGTATCCGTACCCTTATAAGACGTACTTTATTTATCTCTCCAACCAATGTGGGATCTCATACTTTCCACATCCTTAGGGCCCATCCCTCTTTAGGGCTTAGCCTAGCTGGCATAACGGTTTGGGTACCGACTCTGATAACACTGTGACAGCCCAGATCACCCGCTCACATATATTGTCCGTTTTAAGCCTTAGTCTAGCCAAGCCCTTACGGTTTTGCTCTTTCCACCCTTGGGAAGACACGTTTTTTATGCCCTTACGCATTGGATCTCATCAGAACTCTGAAGTTAAATGTGTAAGGACAAGAGTAGTACCAGGATAGATGACCTCCTAGAAAGTTCTCGGAAAAAACAAAATCGTGAGGGCTTGGCTAGGCCAAGGCTTAAAACAGACAATATCTGTGAGCGAGTAATCTAGGTTGTTACAAGTGGTATCAGAGCTAGTATCCAAATCGTTGTGTCAGTTAGGCTAGGCTCTAAGAAGGTGGAAAGTGTTAGATCTAACATCGGTTGGAAAAGGGAAACGAAATACACCTTATAAGGGTACGAATACCTCTTCCTTACAGACACGTTTTTCATGTCCTAACATATCGGATCTCATCAGAACTCCAAAGTTAAATGTACTAGGGCAAAAGTAGTACCAGGATGGGTGACCTCCTAGGAAGTTATCGGAAAAAACAAAACTATGAGGGCTTGGCTGTCTGTGGGGGGATGGTATGGGCTGTTACAAATGGTATCAGAACTAGTACCCGAACCGTTTTGCCAATTAAGCTGGGCCCCAAAGAGGGCTGAGCCCTAAAGGAGTTGGAAAGTAAGAGATCCCATATCGGTTAGAGAGGGGAACGAAGTATGTCTCATAAGGATACAGATACTTCTCCCTTACAGATGCGTTTCCCATGCCCTAATGCACCGTATCCCATCAGAACTCCGAAGTTAAATGTGTTAGGTCAAGATTAGTACTAGGATGGGTGACCTCTAAGGAAGTTATCAGGAAAAGTAAAATCGTGCGGGCTTGACTCGGCCAAGGCTCAAAGAGGACAATATCTGTGGGGGATGGTTTGGACTGTTACAAATGATATGAGAGCCAGTACCCGAACTGTTATGCCAGCTAGGTTGGGCCTTAAGGGAGTGGAGAGTATGAGATCCCACATTGGTTGGAGAGGGGAACGAAATATGCCTTATAAGGATACAGATACCTCTCCTTTACAGATGCATTTTTCATGCCCTATTATATCGAATCCCATTAGAACTTCGAAATTAAATGTACTAAGGCAAGAGTAGTACCAGGATGATTGACCTCCAGAGAAGTTCTCGGAAAAAGCAAAACCGTGAGGGCTTGGTTGGAACAAAGCTCAAAGCGAACAATATCTGTGAGCGGGTGATCTGGATTATTATAGCAGTCCTTTATAAAACTTGATCAAAGTTAAGAATAACTCTCCCAAAGTGTATTTAAACAAATTTCTCAATTAAAACAAATATACAATTCAAAAGATCTTTTACTTACACCAATAAACAAAAGTTTATTATGTATTATATAATACAAATATACATTTTATAGCCTCTCACGACTTTTAAAAAGGTCTCTACTATAGCCAGACTACTTCTTACAACTCATATATAAAGCAAATATGCAAATATTTATATTTCAAACAACATAAAACAATTATTGAAAACAAAACTAGTTATTAGAACATTTAGTAATAGTTGGTCCATCGATCAATATGGTCACAAAATTACAGTACATGTTTTCAAAAGAATTAATCATCACACTGCCACATTGGTTGGTCTACTCAAAATCTTAATATTGATCATCTAAATCACCATATTAGTCAATCAAACTTTTTGAAATAAGATTTTTAAAACTTCTTAAATTCTTTTAATATCACAAGTACATTCTTTTTGACAAAAGCTTGATTTAAAACTATTTCAAAAATTTTCTAAAATTTTGTTTAAAGATCAAGAGGTTTTCTTTAAAGATCAAAACAATTTTTCTCTTGATTATGAAACGATTTATGCATTATAACTTATATGCCAATGATTATATAATGATTAAGTCCTTAATTCATTGAAATGATTAACATAAAGTTACAAGAAGAATTACGACGATTTGCTTAAATCTTGATATGTTAATTCTTCGTCATTCTTAGTTCTTCACTTGAATTACATTCCTGCTATATTTTGCTCATCTTCTCTATCCATTGATTGCTTAATTTATTCAATGGCTCCTTTTCTTACTTTGTCTTTATATTGAACTTCATCTTATACATATTTGTATGATTTCATTATTGTAAACCTACTAATATCACCAAGAGTAAATTCATGAATAGCAATATATTTAATTATCATCAAAATCACAAGTTAAGATCTCATATGATCAAACAATTTAAGAAATTTAATTGGAATCTTACCCTAAACAAAGAAAAATAAGATATTATTATAGGTAGGACAAAAATGTAGTTTCAATATTATGACCCAATGTCATACCCTATATCTAGGACATTAAAAAAAATAAACTTAATTCCAAGATTCTTTGAAGTTTAGGATGTTCTTAGTGAAACTTCTAATCCACAGTAATAAAAGCCTAGGACATGTTGCTTGACATTAGATGAGGAGATCTAACTATTCAAGTATCAAAGACAAATATATAAACATATGATATTTATATTTCTCCTTTTTTGAAGTAATAGCTAATTTGCATAAAATGTTTGCCCTAGTTTGTTAATAGATTAACTAATTGCAAAAATAATCTTTGTTTTTGCCATATATTATATTAACTAAATAGGAAAATACATATTTATAAGAAAAACAACTAGTACATATTCATAAAAAAAGGGACAACTAGTAAATTAAATTGGTAAAATAAGATATTTAAGATTTAAATATTCAACTGATATGAGACAACTAGTAAATAAAAATAAAAATTTTAAAAATATAATAAAAAAGTTAATTACAAAAAAATCTTAAACTTTGCTTAATTTTTCAATTATAACCCGAACTTCAAAAAGTAATAATAAAATGCTTAAACTTTCAATTTTGTCAATTCTAGTCCTACTTCAAAAATTGGTAATAAAATACTCAACCTTTTTTTTTCAATGCTAGCCCAACGTTAGAAATCGTAACTATTAATACACGTCAATCAAAATTAATACAGCAAATAAAGATTAATGAAATGTCATCGTTGTTAAAAATGAAAACCCTAGATTAGTTTACACAACCTTAGTCCTTTGATATCTAATTTTTCTCCTAATGCCCTCAGCCCATTATTTTCTATTTGTTCTTTCGATGCACTAAACTACTCTCGCATTGCAACATACTACACTAACAAGTTCTTCGTTTTCAGTTCATTCTCTTGATTCCCTCAGCGTGAGGATATCAAAACTGCGTAATTTGAAAATCGAATGGTGATGGTATCGAGAGAACAAATTGAAATGAAGGAAAAAACTGAAAGCAAAGCGTGAGATCGTCGAGACTGTGTAATCTGATTTTAGGTCAACAAACTTAACAGAGAGACTAATATCAAGCTACAATTAAAAAAATTGAAAGTTTAAGCATTTTATTATCACTTTTTGAAGTTCGAGCTATAATTGAAAATTTGAGCAAAATTTGAATTTTTTTTGTAATTAACCCTAATAAAAATGAAATAATTTATTAAAATACCAATATATATTAATATATAGTTAATTAATAATAAATATAATAATTAGATTTTAAATTGAATGATAATTCCTTTTAATAATTCATATGTTGTTGTAAATCAAAATTCCTAATATGATTATGTTTTCTAATGGATATGAGTATTCAAAAGCAATAGAATGTGAATATTTTGAAGACGAATCGAAACTATTCTTATTTATTGAAGAAATTGAAATTTAATTAAAGAAGAAGACTGATGAACAAAAGCCAATAAGTTTATTTTGACTGATTAAATAATAAGTTGGTCAATTTTTACTAATAAAAGTTATTAACGTAAATCTGTAGTATATAGTTTATTCCCTTGAATAAGATATAGCAACTTATATTAAGTCCAAAATTGAACAGCTTAACTACCAAAGTTATTAAAGAAGGAAAAAAAGAAAAAGCTCATCATCATTTGGAGAGAAAAAAAAGAGTGAAATAACTAAAAACTAAAACCATTATAAATTGCCTTTTAAAAGCCTTGCTATAAGTAGGCGTTTGGTTTGAGCACGGGGTTGGCTATGGATATGAGTATAATAATAGAAAAGGGATTGAGATGTGTATGAAAAATAATAAAAAAATGATGTTTGGTTTGTAACTTGAGTTTCTGTATTAATACCAATAATGTTGTTTGGTTTGTTGCATTAATGAGAATGAAAGATAATATAATACTATTTTTACCCTCAATAAAAATGAAAATAATTTGTCCTTCATATGTTTATTGGGGTTATCTCCATATGTTGGTAAAAAAAATCCTCTAATGAAGAGTTCTTGGTATCCTTTAACCCTTCAATATCTCTTACCATTTCACACAATATACCAAATGTGTGTCTATCCATTCGGAGCTCACTAATACAAATAGTATTAGATTGTTTTGTGAGCCTAAACATCCATTTCATTCTCTCATGTTTGATTCCTTCTTTGGTTTTCAATGGGAGTCTCGTAATGTAGAAATGCATCAGCAACATTTGATACCAAGTAACGAATATAATTGTTCACATAATGGAAGTAAAGAGGATAGTAGAGCAAAGGCTGGAAATAAAAGAGTAAAAAATAAACGTGATAAAAATTTTAGATTGGAATGAAAACTCGACAACCACTTCTCTTGTTGGGTTTAGTAGATTCTCAAATTTAATGAGATAAATCAATTCCTCTGGAATTGAAAATCCCAAAGTAAACAATGTTTTTTACAATTATTCAATTCCTTCATTTCCAAACCCTCAAACCAAGCGCCTCCCTAATTTTCTATCAAACCTCATTATTAGCAACTCAAGGTAAAAAATTTTATCCGAGATTAAAAATTAAACTAATAGGTCAATTTAATTATAAAAATTTTGATTAAGCTAGTTTTATAGTTCGTTTATCATAATAATCTTTATTATTAAAAAATAATCAGTTTATTAATTAATCATCTTATATTTTAAATTCTTCAATTCTATTCTATTCAATTTAACTTATAAAGCTTAAACCCTTTATTTTATCTTATTATCTTTTATTCGATTTTTAAAAAGTTGACTCTTTTATTTGTCTACCTTCTTGTCTTATGCGTTCATCAGAGTTAATGACTTGTATACCAAGCGAACTATGGTAACTTCGAATCAGGATTAAGATCAACTTGGTCTAGTTGTTATGAGAAGCAATGGATTCATCTTTTTCGGTCTACCATTAATCACTGCAATTTCCAGGCGTCATCCATCAATTCTTTAATTTAATTGGTTGATGTTGCAAAGCGTGTGGGACCAAACTGGTGAATCCTTTGAAGCCACAAGCATGTGCAGTGCATGATGATGGTTGCACCAGTCATGGAAACCAAACCTCCATGGATGTCTTTTACTTGATTTTACATTGACTTGTTGCATCAAAGAAAAAGCAATGATGATGACCTCTCTCCATGTGGAAGATAATGGGTAAGAAGATGAAGACATTCTATAGTTTTCACTTAATCTGAGAAATATCTGCAATATTTTAAATTATCTAAAGGTAGCTAGAATACATAGATATTTTATAATTTCGCTTATTTTAAAAATTTTCTTTACCATTTAAAATTATCTAAAAATACTTTATGTTATTGAAATTGCTAAATTGATACTTTTATTAAATTTGGATATAACAAATTAAATAGTGCCTAATTTTTAAGATTTTTTCAATTTAAAGTTCAAACTTTTTTAAAATTTCAATTTGGTAACTATATATCTTTCCAAAACTTGAATACATCAAGTTAAAATATTATGTTTACTAATATGATTAATCTACTAAATGTCACATAGATGTCAGATCAACTAACAATATTAGAAAAATCGATCTTTTGATCTAATTCATAAGAATTAAAAAAATCTCAAAAGATTAAACATTTATGATCGCTTAGATTTTTATAGAGTTATTTTAATAATTAAAATAAAATATGTATGACTAATTTGATTTAATATTAATAGTTTAAAATTTTTTAAAGAATTTTTAGACATTTTTTTTCTGGGTAATAGTTCATGTAAGACCTAGAGCCCAAGCAAGCCATATGAACAAAATTCAAAGATAAAAAAAATTTGCTACCTAAAGAAGGTGCCCATTAAGGAGACTTTGTATTTGATGTTCTTTTTCAATTGGTGTAGCTCCATGTAATAGACATGACAGTGAGATTTAGTTAGATGCAAGTTTAGTGGCAGGCAGTCACCATGAATGGTAGGTGTGCTTCATGGAAAGAAAAATCTCTCAAAGATTTATGATCTGAGTGTTCTGGTCATACTTAAAGCATCAATACCCTACTTTTTAAGCAAAGCCCAAAAAGCAAAAGCAACATGAGCACCACTTGGCTTTAGCACTTTAATCATACAATTCATCCCAAAATATGGCTCCCAATGTCTACTTGGATTCCAAACGGCTAACTGTGACATAACAGAAAGTGATGGAATTTTGTAGGAATTTAGCAGCTAAAGTTGGAATCCAAAGAACTGAGAACCCATTTCAACATTTTACATAATTTAAGGTTCTTGCTAACATGCTATAGAAGTTAGAATCTTCAACTTCTGACACAAACCAAGTCTACAAACACCTGATGCTTGACATCCACCAGCCATCCAATTCATGCTGTTAACCATGTTATGTTAAGCAGGATGAAGTGGATGGACATAGGGGAGACTATGTTAACTACTTAGGATTTTGTAAGGTCAATGGAGAACCATCTTCTGGGATTTGCTACTAGGAGAAGAAGCATCAGGACTTTCACAGATCTCCAGGCTTCTTTTATTCTTACTCAAACAACCGTGTAAACTGTTGAAAGAGTCTTGACGAACTAGCTTAGCTGTTGGGGAAGAAATGGCGACTGGTGGGATTTCAACGGAGTTTAACTGTGGTGGAGGGTGTTGCCATTGAGGGAGTGGTCCAGCCAAGAGAAGGTTCTTCAACAGTGGACCTGCTTCTTTCACAGCCTGCAAGAGCTTCCCTTTCTCTGGAAGCGGTTTATCACTCACTAACTTAAGAATAGATTTTGGAAGTAGCAACTCGAATTGTTGTTGATGAGAAATCGGGTCAGTGGACTGAGATGAAACTATTGATCTGTTGGATTCAGGAGAGCTAACACGGTTCTTAGAGTCACTAGCCCTTGATTCATCTTCGCTGCTGTAAGTTATCCCAGAGGGAGGAGCAGTTTCTTGTTTAGGAAATTGAATTTCCTCTTCTTGCTGATGTTGTTGATGTTGATGTTGACATTCCTGCTGTTTCTGCAGCAGATGTTGCAGTGAAAGTTTTTCCAACAACAGTTTTTGGCATTGCACTTGTGATTCATTTCTCTCTTTAATAGTCCTGCATAGGACATCTTTGAGATGGAGTATCTCAAATTCTCTCTTTGTAATCTCTTCCTGAGCTGACAAAATTGTGGTCTCTAGCTCTGATGTGTAGAACAGATAATGTCTCAACTCTTCAATCCCCTACAATTTTAAACAAAACCCACTTCACTAAAACAGAAATGAAAACAAAATGCCATAGACCAAACAAAAGAGGTGTTAAAAGCATAATGGCTTACCTCATCTTGGTGTATGTATCCCCAGCTAAGAGGACTGCAGTGATCCTCCATTTCTGGTCAGGTCTAAAATGAGATGATTGGAGGACTTGTATGTGAAACAATGGGAACCGATGCTTATATATTCTATTCTTCTTAACAGTGTGTGTCTACTTTCGTTTTTATTCTCTTATCTTGTATGCACTAAAATGGGACATGGGTGTTGAATATAACCACACTAAAGGCCAAAATATAATAAGAAAGGATGCAAGTCTTGGTGAATGTGAAATGCAGTGCAAGTGGTTGCTGCTGCTTCTATTACCACTCCCTTTTCTTTTCTTTTTTTGACTACATAAGATCTTCAGTACGTGCATGCACGTGTAGGTACTTGTAACAGTAAAAACTTGAGAATCTGTAGGACTCTTCTATTCGTATAAGCATTAGATTATGCAGATGATTAGAAAGAACTTGGCATTAATCACACCAAACCAAATGTCTCTATTCGTATCTGTATTCGTATAAGCATTAGATTATGCAGATGATTAGAAAGAACTTGGCATTAATCACACCAACAGACATTCTTAAAGCTAAAAACATGGTACCTCACTAATTCTGACAAAAGATTATATCTGATACGAAAGATTAGACATAAAATTAGCTGAACAAACTCCAACATCATAATGATTAAAGCATCTCATCCAAAACCCTTCTTTCTTCTTTTTTTTTTTCCTTTTGAAAGTATATACTCCTAAGCAGCCAGGCACTCTTTTTGACTCTTTCAGGTGTATATTTTTATATATATATCATAAGGAACGAATATACATATTACGCTATTAAACGGGAAAAAGAAACCCCAGCTATATCCTCTACTAAGATATTAAAGTAACCCACAAATAGGTATTGATATCAATAAATACTAAGATCTAAGGACCTGACATGGTTCGCTAGCCAATCCGCGATAAATTGATTATTCCGTTACACGCTCAACAGAACTGTTTATACATAAGAACAAAACAAGCACGCAGTTTGAATTACACATTTTGACAATGAAGCCATCGAGAGATTAAGCTGTTCTTTTTTACCAACATGAACTCAAGCGATTGTCTGCATCCTTTTTTTTTTCTTCTGAACATTATGTATAATAACAGTCAGAGAAAGGAGGGATCAGAAACCTTTACTTTTCTTTTCTTTCGTGTGTGCAGAGGAGATAATGGCAGGTGGGCCTGATCCTTTTGTAAGGAAAAAGTTTTAGCGGCTTCTTAAATTGACCAGACCTGTTCAGAACAAGAACACACACATACACACATATACATATATACGGTGCTCTTCCCTCTCATGGTCTCACATCATCGTACCATCGCTATCGACGTGCGCGTTTGTGTCTTGTGTTTTGTGTGTGTCGTGGGACCTTTGGGGGTGCAATGGCGAGTCGACACATATGGAGACATAGTTTCTAAGAACCGGTGGAAGGCGGTTGTCTGAAAACTTTGACCGCTAATTGGATATGCAAAACAATAACTAATTAACCCTTTTAACATTTTAAAACAAGCTAATTCTCATTATTTAAGACATTAAGAAAATCTTAACTTATAATTTTTTATTTTTTTTATATTTCGATTATGGTTAACGACAAAACATAAAATCTTATTGATACTCAATTTTTAAACTCAATTTAATACCTGTTTGGATGAGTTTTTGAGAGGCTAATAAGTATTTTTGTCCACTACAAAAATCTTCTTTAAAAAATGAGTGTTTAATTATAAAATAAAAAATACTTTTTTAATAAATATGACTTTTTTGACAGTCAAAATACAGTTTTAAGAAATTCAAATTTGAAGCTTATCAAAAAAAGCTTCTAAATGACTTTTTTAAATAAGTTTTTCAAATTAATTAATGAGCCTATTTTTAATCTTTTTTGTCGTTATTTTTTACACATAATTTTTATAATACCTACAAACTCATCTTTTCACTTATTATGTATTTAACTATTTACTCAAGTTGAATATTTATTTTGAGATTTATATAATATAATTGAGCTTTTTTATTTGTTTTAATATTTATTTTTGATATCATTTTACTTATATTATAATCTATATAAAAGATTTGGTTAGATATATTTTTATTTATGTTTCATATGGTTTAAAATTATATAATAATTAATATATTGTATTTTGCATGTTATTTAATATATTTTAAATAATTTTTTTATTCATAACTAATTTTTATAACACAATAAAGTATAGTTAAATTTAAAAATTCTTTTTATTTTTATTGTTAAACATTCTAGTTTTTTCAAAAAAAAATCTTTTTTAAATAATAATTAAATAATTAACTGATTTTTTAAAAAAGTTATTCTTAAAAAGATTTAAAAAAATATTTTACTGATAAAAGCTCGACTAAACATATGCTTAAATAAATAAAATTTGACTTTTTTTTTTCCTTGGCTTCGTGCACAAACGCGTTTTGGAGCAGTAAAAGAGGTGGAGGTGACGAGAAAATCGACCGGCTCCTTTTTCGCGCCTTTGCATGTGGGAAAGTGATAGCTGCTGGACCCTCATGTCACGTACTGTCTTAAATCTTTTCTTCTTTTTCCTCGCTACTTTTCCCATATTCATATCATTTACTGGATTGAGAATAGTGATTGGATGACGAGAAAATTGTGGAAATATCTTGATTTTATTCCTACTATAGTCAACAAACTACAACCAAAGATGATTTTCTTCAACACGAAACGTGCAATCTTTCTTGAGTTTTACCTGTGGCATGGAAGATCTCAAATCTATAAACATTCTGAAAATCAAAGTTGTTCATCGGCTAAGATATCATAATCATTTGCGAAGATTTGATATTCTAGTAACCCCTTACGATCGTATTAGAAAATTCGTTTTACTTAGTTGTAATGTCAATGGATGAACCGGTTCTGGGTCAAAAGAATTTTCAAATTTGGAACTTGGGGTAAAGCCAATATGAACTTAGAAAATTTAATGGGTCGTTTAGTTCTACTTCTGTTTTTTTTTTTTGTAGTTTTTAGTTCTCGTATTCAATTTTTTATTTTTATTTTTTAAATAAAAATAAAAATCTGTTTAATTATTAATATTAATATAGTTATATTTCTATCACTGATAATAATTAGATAAAATTTAATGATAAATTATTTTTAATTAAATAAATTTATTTAATATCTTATATAGTATTTATTAACAAATTATTAATAAATTTGTGTTATTTTAATAAATTAAATAATTTAAAAATCAAATTTTTATTTATAAATTAATATTTATTTGAAATATATTTTAATTATTAAATCAAATTTTATTTGAATAT
>JANTNU010000003.1:33722364-33742383 GCA_024752395.1 Erythroxylum havanense
ATAATAATAATAATAATAATAATAATAATAATAATAATAATAATAAACTTTATTATTCTTATTATTATTATAAATTTTCTACTTATTATTATTGTTGTTATTATTAATTTTATCAATTAATTTTATTTTTATTTTTGTTATTAAATTCCTTGTTATTATTAGTTTTCTTCTTTTTCTATTTTTTTAATTATTATTATTATTAAATTCCAATTTTAGTATTAGTTTTACTTTCTAACATTTTGCAGTGGTTAATTTTTCTGATCAGACTTATGTCAGCATTCATTATATAGTAGCAATTGCAATATAAATAAAAATGAAACGATATTGAAAATAAATATAACATAGGGCTTTAAATTACTAAAAAGTTAGTTGGTTGAACAAAAAATAAGTTTCAACTCTATTTTAAATAACTAGACAAAATAACTTCTACATCAATATAATCTTCAGTGTGTAGCAAGAAACCTCCTCACCCACCCAAGTCTTCGAGAAGACGCAAGACTGAAAAATACAAGCATTTGTGCAGGATGATCAGGAATTTTGCTTAAACCAGTATCCCTTTCATCCTCTGTGAGTCCCTCTATCTCATTCAATGCACTATCTAACTGTTCAACTCTTTGTTGAATATACGTTTCAGTCCCAATACTCTTACACAATTTATCTCCAGTCTGATTTATGATATCACTCAACATCCTGGCAGCAACAATAACTGAATCTGTACGGCTTGCTTCTCCCGTATCATTACTCCTTTTTCTCTTCCTTGGCCTATAACTATATAAAGAAGCCTCGAATGCCAACAAAATAAATAGCGAACTAACAACAATACACATCTGCAACCATATAGTCAAGACAACCACAATCTTTTTTGTTCTTTTCGCATCTCTACGTACACTCAAACTGAAACCAGCCATGACTGCAAAAATAAAATTTCTAATGTATTTACATAAATTTGTTCAAAAAATGCACAATATAAGAGAACAAGCATCAAATAATTCAAAATAGTTGAGGCATAAAGTAGAGTAAGAGAGAAGAGAAGATAATATTTCTAGAGTTAAAAAGAGGGGATTATAGAAACTCAATTTCTCATTCTGTTTTCATAAATCATATTAGTTTATTTTAAACCTAAAAATGCAGCCATTCTTAAGGCAACATAAATATGACAAGCTTGTACATATCATGATACATTGTCAATTCAAAATTTATGAAGCTAATATTGGAGTCTCTGGCATAGAAGATAAGAAGAAATCAAAACATGTTCCTGAATTCAATGTTTGTTTTGCCAACTCATAAAACAACATAAGTAACCAACTTTGATCACATAACCAAAGTACAGAAGTTACAGGATGAATTGTTAGCCGACTAAAACTTTCATGACTAAGACACAACAAACCAACTTTGATCCCTCTCTTAACACGAATGGGGAGACACGGGGGCCAAATTAGCTACCTTATCACGGCGACCTCCATTTAACTGTTATAAGCAAAAGCGTTATTTGCAGGATCATGTCCAATCCTTCAACTCATAGCTCATCCATATGCATTAACACATTGCAAAGCTTCCTCTCTTTTCTTCCTATGCCATAGGAATCAAACTCTAGTACAACCACCAACTCAATTGTTCATAACAAGATCATAACCACAGGTCTGTTACCTACTCCAAATATCTTAAAACTCTGTTCACGGAAAAAAAAATCATTTCTAACCTTTTGTTTCCATTTAAGTGAACCTTTTGGATAACCCTTAACTAAAATCAGTTAGAATTTTGTCAGTTCTGCACATGACACACACTATATACTCTACAAAAAGATGTTTACCATAAATTTCTTTGATGGGCAATGGAAGATCTTATGATTATTTTATGATATTGTGTCAAAGAAATGCAAAAGCAGTCAGTACAGTAGACACTGGCTTCTCGTTTGAGTTCTTCGGTATAAGCTTTTAGCAGTTCTTGGTTTTGTCTATATCTTTAATATTAATGGTGAAAACAGAAAACCCATGTCACCAGAGCTGACAGCAAAGGTTTGGAGATGATGATTTCAACGAAACATGTAAAGTTACCAAACGTAGGGCACACCCAATCGAAACAATCAAAACAAAACACCTAATCTCTCACCCAATCGAAACAAAACACAAACACAACATCATCAAAACCACTCAACCAATCGAAACCCATCATCCAATCGAAACAACAGGAATAACTTACTTAAAATCCGGAAACGGTAGAACGCTGGGTTAACTTCAATAGAGAGTGGATCTGGATAAGAGAATCACGAACTTGAAGAAGTGGAAGAAGTCTCGGGAGGGACGCTCTAAGAAGTGGAAGATGTCAGAACAAACTTCGGGAGGCTTAAACACGAGAAGGATAAAGTTGTCTCGGAAAAGATTAATTATTCTTGGAACTGATAAACAGAGCAGGAATTGGTTTTATCAGAAAGTTACGCTTGTTTCTAACCAAACACAGGTTTAATAAATAGTTAGGAATAGCTATTCCGTTGAACCAAACATCCGGAAATTGGCAGGAAACTCGTAACAAAAACAATCGTGCTTCTAGCGCAAGCGATAAAAAACATAGTTCTTTCCACATCAATTGCAATTTTAACTCGATGTCCCATTCTAAGAAAGGAAACTACGAGTGAGAAAAAATTTCGCTGCTCTAGGTTGGAACTGTGACAATACATAAGGAAATTGAAGTAATCAATTCTATCTGCACCTAAAAATTCTCACCGGTACATCAAACATTACGAACTCATATTAGTAAGAATAATAGAAAGAAATCACAATCACAAGATATTATATCGCAGATCTAGAACTGAGAATACAATATTGACTATAAGTAAAGAACTTAAAATTCATCGAAACTGATTCAACTTTGGCTCAGACATTAAGCAAACCGGAAACTAGTGTCAAACATCGTCCTACTGCAATCTTAAAAATAGGCAAACATCACACGTTTATCATTCATCTGTCGTACCTACAGTGCTTGAATATATTCTCGTTTCTTCATCTTCCGCATCTAGTAATCGATTAACAGAGGGAGAATCGTCGACGATGTTTAGAGGTGGGACTGGGAGAGAGATTGTAGACAGACCTAGAATGAGAGGTCCGTTAAAATGACATTTAAATCTCCGCCAACGGTTTTCTATAGTTAAGACTTAAGAGGTTGTTAAAAACTTCATCATGGTAGGAAATTTAAAACAAAAATTAGTTAAAGAATAAGACAGAATTCGCCGTCTGTGGGAATCGAACCCACGACCACATGGTTAAAAGCCATGCGCTCTACCGGCTGAGCTAAGACGGCTTTACGACGTTGTCAAAACTCGGTACCTACTAGTAAAGATTATGCTAACATTTTTTGATGACATACCTTCTTGGAAGAAATTCGACTAATATGGTTATCTTCTCTTTCGCAGATCAGATCTAGCAGGCTTCCGTAAGGTAGCACCGAGCAGGCCTAGGGCCCCTTTCTTGTCACCAACAACTCATTGGATATACCACCTCCGAATTGGGTCAAGCTTAACACAGACGGAGCGTGTAATCGCTCCTAACGATCAGCTAAAGTTGATGGCATTTTGCGTGATGAAGACGACAACTGACTTGGGGGTTTCTCGTAGAATCTCGGTTGGTGTGACCCGTTGATGGCTAAACTTTGGAGCGTTTATAAATGATTGTCGTTAGCTTGAGACAGGGGCTTTCGTCGGATCGAACTAGAGTTAGATTTTATGGCTGCGTACTGTCTCATTTCTACAGCAGAGACTCGCTCTCAGATTTCCCACCTCATTGTCACGAGTATACACGAACTACTCACGCGGAATTGATCTGTTGTTCATCGTCACGTTTATCGAGAGAACAACAGATGTGCGGACTGACTCGCCATACATGCAATTCCTCCGAATGTCGGTTATACTTTTTTCGATTTTATACACATCGAATGTCATTGTATTCTTTTAAAGGATTTATCAGGACTCTGTACCCCAGACTAATTTTGTAATTATGTTATTACTTTCCCTTTAATAAAAAAAAACTACTCAAATCTTGAATCAGATAAAAGAAAAAAGAAAAAATAATAAAACGACATCAATTTAGATCCAAGTCCTAATTCACAGCCTGAAAAATGGAAAAAAAAAATATATAAAACGACACTATTTTAGACCCAAGTCCTAATTCGCAGCCTAACTGGCATCCAAGGGCCACAAATTATGGTAAGGATAGAATGAACTCGACCTATATTCAACAAATCAAACCCTCAAACTTAAAGACAGCAACATTAACAACAACAAATGGTAAAACATCTTTTTGGACCAATCCGGCTTCTTGGATCTAGCCCAATACAACCCAAGGCCTTATTCGCATCCAAGGGCCGTGAATCATGGTGAGGAAACTTTTTATTTTTTTAATATAAATCAAGCTAGCAATAATAGCTACGAAGTCGAGAAACTAGACAGATATAATTAAACATTGTGCCAGTTTTTTAAATACATATCCAGGGAATAAGCAAACTAATCCTAGTTGAAACATTCTGTACATGCGCCCCCATTCATGTTTCAAGTGACCTGATCCAACATATCTAGATCACGAAATGTCTGGGCTTCAAAAGCAGTAGTGTTCCACAAAGACAACGTTTAGAAATATCTGATAAATGTATAATAGAGCTCCATGAACCATTAGTTACCATCCTCCTTTGCTGGATCCATCGTTTGACCAAGAACCTGCTGGTGCCTTACCCCACGGGTCGTTTGGCTCGGCATCTGCATTGCCTCCTTTTGAATCCTTCGATTCATTCCATGTTGATGATTGACCTTCACCGTCGTCACGAGATGGATTGCACATTTTCGCTTCATTTCCAGTGGTGGCCGCATCTCCTGAATCTTTCTTCCAGTCTGTCCCCTGGCCAATCCAGGCACTGCTTTGTACGTTCTTCCATCCATCACTAGCATCCTTTGGTTCATTGCTTGACTGCTTCCAGGTTGACCACTGACCCTCACCAGTAGAGTCGGATGACTTCCAGTTATTTCCAAGATTAGAAGTGGGTTCAATGCCTGACGAATTTCCCATGGTCCAGCCACCGCCAGTTCCATCATTATCACCAGCCTTTACTGTAACTGATCGGTTCCAACACGAACCACCCTGACTGTTCCAACCACTACTTTGGTTGTTGGGATCAACACTTGCAGAATTCCAGCTATTTGATTGCCCGTTATTACCATCTCTTTGGTTCGAACTGCCTCCACAATCTTTATTTTTCCATCCTCCACCACTACTTCCACCATTGTCACCAGCTTCTGCTCTTGCTGACTTATTCCAGCCAGATCCCTGACTGTTCCAGCCACTACTGTGGTTGTGCTCAAGACTTGTAGAATCCCAGCTCTTCCATTGTTCCTTATTAACATCTCTTTGGTTTGATCTACCTCCACAATCATCACTTTTCCATCCTTCACAACTATTGCCACTTTTGTCACCAGCATCAGCTCTTGATGAATTGTTCCAGCTTGATCCTGCATTGCTCCGATCTTTAGCATGATTGCTAGGCTCAGTGCTTCCAGAATTCCAACTCTTCCATTTCCCTTCATTGCCTTCTCTCTGGCTAGAACTGCCTCCCACATCATTCCCTCTCCATCGTTCACCATCATTACTCTTCCAGCCTCCACCACCATCAGCCCTTGATGGACGGTTCCAGGTTGATCCTTCATTGCTCCCATCTTTAGCATAATTGCTAGGCTCAATGCTTCCAGAATTCCAACTCTTCCATTTCCCTTCATTGCCGTCTCTCTGGCTAGTACCGCCTCCAACATCATTCCCTTTCCATCGTCCACCGTCATTACTCTTCCAGCCTCCATCATCATTACTCTTCCAGCCTCCACCATTATTACTCCTCCAGCCTCCATCATCATTATTCTTCCAGCCTCCACCATTGTTCTTCCAGTCAGAGGCCTGCCCTTCATCAGAATTATTAGTCTCATTGCAGCTGTTACTTTGAACCCACCTTCCACGACCTCTACCACCATATCCTCCACCTCTACTTCCAAATCTTCCTCCTCCTGAATTACCACCTCCTGAAAATCCCCCTCTGTCAGACCTGCCTCTGCCTCCATAGCCCCCTCTACCTCCATAGCCTCCTCTGTCCCCTCTGCCTCCAAAACTCCCTCTATTACCTCGACCTCTATATCCTCTGTCCGAATTATCCCTACCTCCTGCAAAACCACCCTGCCACCTTCCGCCACCTTCCCTGTCATCATAAGTCTTGGCTTGATCTCCATCACTGCTGACTAAAGAAGAATCCTTATTTGTATCACTATGTCCTGATCTCCAACTGTTGCTCTTACCCCAGCTCGAATTTTGGCATGAATTAGATCCAGAATTCCACTGGCACTCTTTTCCCCGGGAAGAATCATAATTTCCACCTGCTTCTGAGGTATCCCCTAAACTGCCATCTGTTGAACGTTGCCTTGAGCTCCAGTTGCTGCCTGCACCCCAGCCTCCAGTTGTTTCTTCATTTCGGGCAGATTTGTTACTCCATTTGGAGTTCCAACCATCTTCTCCACGTTTATCAAGAATTTTGGGTTTACCCCAACCACCTGACTTGTCATTTCCCCAACCAGATGGATTTCCTGATGATTCTCCATCAGCTTTCACATGCTTTTCTTTATCCTCATTATTCCAACCAGCAGACTGACCCATGTTAAAAGTCCTTTCTTGGTCAACCTGACTTCCAACTCCCCAACCACCTACTCCATTGTTTTCGTCAGACCCAGAACCTTTGTCTTGGTTATTCCAGGCAGAGCCTCCCTCTTGTTTACCCCTAGAAGATCCTCCCTTTCCTTCCCAGGAGGGCTCCGTCTCTTTTTTACCCCAAGATTTACTGTCAGCGTCAAAGGGCTTTGAATTATTACAACTATCAGTCCTGTTCTGCCTACTAAATCCACTAGTATTCCAGCCACTACCATCTTCACAGGAACCTTTCACATTATCCCAATTTGGTAATCGACTTCCAGCATCACCCAAATCCTGCATCTGTTTTCCACCAGCAGAACTAGGACTTTTCCATTCTGCTTTTCCACTTGAACTATCTCCACTTCCCCATTTTCTGGCAGCTTTAGACCAAGAATCTTCTCCAACAGCGTCTTGGGCTTCTGCAGCTTTTCCCCAAGCGCCTTGATCTGCTGGCTTCTGTTGATTCCATCCAATACCTTTGTTATTCCAGCAGTCTTCACCAGCAGTAGAGCCATTATTCTTCTCAGATGATGCAGCTTCAGCTACACTTTTACCCTTGCCCCATGCGTTGGGCTTCTCAGGAGCCACATTATCCCAACTGTTGGTTGTGCTTTTAGTAATGTCCATTTCCTTGTCCCAAGCAGTTGAACTATCAAGTGTAGAACTAGCACCTTTGAGTTTTGTTTGACCCCAGCTGCCACCAGAATCTCTGGTAAAGCCAACCAAATCTTCACTTTGCAAAACTGCTTTACCCCATCCATCTGAAGAAATGCTAGAACCAACATTAGTAACGGCCTTGTTCCATGAGTTTTGCTTCCCACCCCAACCATCAACTTCACTGCCAACAGCTTTACTAGCTGCTGCAGTTGCATCCCAAGACGAATTCTGATTTAAAGTCCCATTCCTTTCCCAAGCAGTATCTTCTGATAAAACATATATAAACATTGGAATCATAATATCGGAAGGAAGGTTTTTGGCAGCTAAAAACCAACTTAGATACCTGTCCATAGGCCATCAACTGGTGGACGTGATTGATTTGCACTATCAGACTCTACCTACAGAATTTGGATATTCAGAACTGTTTCCTATGCATTTAACCAAAATGAGGCAAAGAGGAAGCATGCTTAAAGAAAGTCTCGAAATCAACCTTGAATCCTGATGCAGAAAAGTTTGACCAAGAGTTCCTGCAACAAAATCACACTTATTAAATTAGTATTAGATGTTATGTTAATAAAAGACAATGAAAACAGAAGGCCAAAAGAAAAACCACCTAAAGATTTTTTAATTATTCACATGCATAAATAGGAACTGTGATTGAGCTATTAAACAAACACGTACTAGCAAACCAAGAAATTAGTAGTCAAAGTCTATTTCTTTTGTTTCATTTGTCAAAGATTATTTCTACAGCAACATAGGTTGTACAGTATTCATATTCCCTCCATTTTATTTTAATTCAGTTCTCTTTGGACACAACATAAATACTGAACAAAATTCAAATAACTAACGAGATCACATTCTCAAAAGCATTCATTCTAAACTCTCCTAAATAAGCATTCCTCGTCACACAACGTGTTGGAGAAGTGTGTGAGAAATTCCTGAATTAATTTGTTTTTTCAATGACAAGACATGTAATCTCTTTTTTTTTTTGAGAAAGTAAATTTTTTTATTAATGAGTGGATGTGAAATTACAATCTGCCCACCACTAATATACCCTTTCAAACAGATGAAAATACACGAATATATACATAACTTCAGATGACCCATATTATCTGCCAATCACTAATACCCTTTCAAACAGATAAAGATACAATTAGGGCATAAAACCCATATTATCGAGGAAGCTACTAGAAGCTCCTCTCTGGTTTCCTTTCTTCTCAATCTTCAGATGACATGCAATCGCTTACTATTGCAGAGTTGATAAAGTAATCAACACATACAATAAATAAATATGTATATAAAACATGGCAATAAGCACAAATATTCTGCAAATTCAACCATTATTCTCCAGTCAATAGCACTATCACAAATTAATCCTTTTAATACAAAAGTACTTGGCATGCCATTCACAGAAAAATACATCTAAAGCACTCAAATCACTTAGCTCCCCTGGAAAATTATCCACCCACATGGTATCTGAATTGAATTGAGAGCTATCTTTTGCCAGTTAAAATGCAGTCTTTTTCCCAAGCCTCTTTTACATGTCTAAACTGCGAATATTTCCAAAAGAAATACCTTTCAGCAGAGATGCCTCCAGAATTCCAATGATTGCCGTCAGTTGAAGTTCCTGTCCCATCCGTCCATCCTTCAACAAGACAAGAGATTAAGCACAAAGTGTCTCAATTTCCATAATTTAGACTGAAAGAAATCAATTATTATATTCGTATGGCAGAAGGCACATTCATTAGACAAGAAAGTTAATGAAAGCACAGCAGTCCATACAGACTTCACTGAAGAGCCAATTTACTACATGTATGTTTCAGTAAATATTTGCATGTAATAAGGATGCTTAAACACCCACCTGTAGACGCCCCCTCAGTCCCAGTTACATCAAATGGTTTGAAAGAACTGGACCCTGACTCTTCACTTTGAGATGAAAAGATATACCACATGAAAGCATCAGTTAATAAAATATGTGAAAAGAACTAAACAACAAACAGAGAAAATGAGTCACACAATACTTACTTAAAAGGCATGCCAGAGGTTTTTGCACGAAGCTCAGAAAGATGTTCACATTTAACTGCAGGAACATCAATAACCAATTGTATAAAGCTGACATACTCATTTATCATTAAACAAAAGAACGCAATCCATCAACAAACCTGTAAGAACTTTCTGTTTAGAATCCAGCTTCACGGTGACATCAGAACGCCGCACAGCCAAAACACGACATATGTACCCCTTCAAAGGTCCAACTCTAATCCTCAATGTTTGACCAATGGAGAATATCCCGTCCTTGTCCCCAGTGTTGACTGCCATAAAATAACAAACCTACTGAAAGGAATGCACAAAGAATCCAAGATGAAAGCATGGAGAAATTTAAGCATTTTTGGGCATACAGTCACTTTTAGTATCTCTAGCTTGCCATGTCCTTTTAGGAGATAGAGGGGATTTGGGAGAGGATGAAAAGTCTTCAAAACTTGCAAAGCCTGATTCAGCACCCTGAGAACATGGATAAAACATCATTCAGAATATGAAAACACAAATAAAGGGAAAAGAGAAGCACAGAAATATATTAAGCTTTCTCATGTACCTTTTCACCGAATGAATCAAAAGGAAGTTTGATTTTCTCACACATTTGAGCTTTAGAACAGAAATAACCACCGTTCTCAGTTTCATTCTCATCATATACGAAAACAGTTCCTCTGTAGATTTGCTTAACAATTCCTTGCCTATCCTGTAATGAGAAAGTTGCTTTTGCTATATCCTTTACATTCACAACTATTTCACATTTAGCAAAGAAGGAAGGTGGAATCAGCAACATACCTTCAATGAACCTTCCAAAACCTTGACGGTGTCATTGATAGATACGGTTTTCCTGTGATGGTCTAAAGCAGTAAATTTCATATCAGAAGGACCAATTTTAAGTTCTTTCTGACTAAGAGTCACGGTAACAGGTGCTTCTGTTCCCTCTTTTAGAATCTAGCACATAAAGAACAGACACCACCAGAAGAGTCAGAAGATTCTAATAACCCATAATAAAACAAGTTGACAGCTAGAGAGCAAATATAGATTTCTCACTTTGTAAGAGTCATCCTTCTCCATGCTTACAATGAGACCATAATCCTTGCGGCTGCAGTTGAGATTACATAAGGCAAGGATATCAATATGCACAATAATAGGGCAAAGGATTATCACCTAGTAGAGAACTTACCCAAAGCATACAAGATCAAAAAGTCCAAATTTTAAGCCAAAACTTGAACTCTCTCCCTTCTCACCGCATTTTTCATTTGTAATTATCTTTTTCTTTTTTGACCCACCATAAAGTTGTGTAAGCCACTCCAGGTTATCAGATTCATTATTTTCCAAAGGCTTGAACTTCATCAGCTCATCTTCTGAAGGCATAACACCCCAGCAGCTCAAGGAATCTAACGATACTTTTTTATACAGAAATCCATCCTTAAGCATCAGACCATCAAGAACCTCAAAAACCATCCCTGTATCACGATCACGTCTGATTTGAATAAGAGGCCGAAACTCCCTTCAAAAAGATAAAAAATACAATGCGTGTCATATGCAATAACCTTTGAGAAAACTAACTATAAAATGAAGGATTTTCACATTACCCTAGTTCACTTGAGCTAATCAATCTTGGAGCAGGTGAAGCAGTGTTCTTCAGAGCAACTCCCCCACCCTGTAAAGGTGAAATATAAATTATTCAAGAGACTCCATGGAAGAACCATTTGCAAAGTCAATTTCTTGGAGGAAGCAATATCAAAAGGAAATAAAAAAAGGTTTAAGAGATTTCCTAAACAAACCTTCACTAGCTATGAAGAATTACTGAGCTGTGAAGTATTAGGTTTCAATAAAGTGGCGGAATACAAAAAAGACACCAAAATTCCAGAAGAATATAATAATGCACAACATATATAAAGTTAACTCTTTATGAATTATATCTTTTCATCAGATACGGAAAAACAAAGTTAAACACCCTACTACATGATAAACCAAAGTCAAATCACCACAAGACCCACAAAAAAATCTGAAAGAGCAACAGTAATTTTTACCCCAGGCCATTAAACAAAGATAAGCCAAGCCAGATTCAAAGGGATTGGATGCATCAATCTACATGCATTATTGAGCAATACTGAAAGCAATTTCTCTTTCGATGCATGTCTCCATCAATATTTGGAAAAGCACATATTCCTATCCTAAGAACATATTCTCCATGAATATATGAGAAGTCCCAAAACTTCTGCACATAAAACCTCATCAGTTTTCTGCTAAATGAAGATACTTGGATAAGTTTTCATTTTAAACCCTTCTGAACGTATAATGAAATCAACAAACCAGGGGGAACTTTCTGATTGCATTGAAGCAGATTTCATGCAGGTGTAATAGAAGTAAGCATAAGATCCTAGTCAGTACATTTTTGTCATGGATCTATTTTAACTTGCACTAAAACCTCTAATCACTAGGAAAGTGCAATGTAGAGAAGAATCAACCAATCTATAACATGAAACGTGAATAAAAAAAAAAATCAGCAAAAAACATTTTAATTTTTAACTACGACAAAAACATCAACTCAATCCAGATCACTACACTAAATCAGATTGCTCGGTGGGACACCACGCAAAAGACTGGTTAACCCCCATGAAAAGTCATTTCAAATGACATGAAGGACTGATTCAAGAACTTGAAAAGAGGCACACTATAGATTAGAGAGCTTGGACCCTGCACAGAATCGGGATCTGCAACTTTTTAGTGTTTAGGAACAGATGCTTACAAATTTTTGTGCCAATGCTTGTAGATCAATTCTTGGAATAAGCTTCACAGTTGCTCTTTTCCGTGCATTAATAGAAACAATCTACAACAGAAAATTGAAGAAATCATTTAGAACTTCTAAAAAAATCCCAGCCAATTGATAAGGCTCTGGTACCTGTCCCAGGTCCCCCTTATATTTCCCATTCTTCACACGGACCCATGTGCCCACTTCAACTTCGTTATGTTTAGGTTGGACAGAGAGCAGATGACAAACTTCATTTTTTGGAAGAGGTGCCAACCTGCTATAGTATATGCTAGATAGACCTTTGCACGCCTGAATTTAAAGCGTTTGGAAAAACCATCGAAATGTCAGTGCTACAAGCTACAAATCATCCATAAGAAGAAATATCCTAACCACTATTCAGCGCAACTGGGCATTGGACAAATGAAGTATCACTGGAAATAAAATGAAAAAAAGGTTTAGTTTTTTCACACAGTTCAGATGACAAGTTACCTCAAGAACATCACATTCCTTGTTAGCCTCTATGTAAATAAAACCCTTTACATGGTCGACAGAGAATGCAGAAATTATGTGTAATTTGTTTCCCAGAGATTTCAGATCCACAAACTTCTGCATAAGACAGAAAGCTGAATGCCTCTCCCGTCCAACCTATCATCGAGGAGTTTCAGAAAAAAAAAAAAGAGAGCAAGGAAATTCACGTGAAGGACATAATATCACAAAATTAATTACAAGTAATAAACAAGATACCATGCACTTGACTTTCCAGATAATTGGTTCGTTAAAAGAAGGCAGAATCAAATTTCTGTCAATCGATCTTTTATTGTCATAACCATCTTCCTCATACGTAACAAATGCAGAATCAGCCCTATAGCGTTCTTCCATCATCTTATCAAATTCTTCATCTATTTCTTCCTCTTTGGGAACAAAAGGGAGTTTCAGCACTTTAGCAGGGTCTTTCATGACCTTCAGCTCTGTTTCAAAATCCTCTTCCATAGAATCTGTTTACAAAGATGCAAAATGAATGTGGATTTTCTAATTACATGGCAAGTATAGCATGCAATTCACCAGCACAAAGCATATGCCCAAATGCCAACCTACTCAAAATCCCCATATTAATAATATCAGAAAAAAAACTCATTAAAAACCCAGATTCAAACCAATGGAGTTTACTCCAAATGACACTAAAGAAGCTCAATCACAAGCCATGAATCATGTAACGTGTTCACAAAGTGAAAATTTGAATCAACGTGCAAAACGTATTCACATAATAGCTCTAGTCAAGGCCCCCCAAATTTAACCCCAAAAATTGACTAACAACTCCGAATAACCCAAGCTCTCACCCAAATTCCCCAAAAAAAACAGACCATTGACCACAAAACCCACGTTTAAAAATGTTAAGCAAATATACACAACTACACTTCCAATCAAACCCCTAAAAACCACATTCAAAGCAAAAACACTCAAAAACTCCCAAACTCAAACGATAACGCAAAATGCACAGCCAGAAATCGAAAAGGAAGGCGCGTCAAAACGCTGATTATATCAAATGATCGTCACCGAAACCACTGAAATCGCTGTCGCTCTCATCAGCCTGAGCTTCTTCCTCAAAGAACTGAAGAACCTCGCGGTTCTTTCTCTTGCGGCCACCGTTGGACTTGCCGTCGTCTCCACCGCCGAAGCGACTCCTCTTGTCGGAGGCGACCTCCTTGCCCTTGCCTTTGTACGACATTTAGTAGTCGGAGTTCGAGAGCGATCGTCGCTCAATGATGTCACATACACGCAAAATACTCGCACTGAGAGAGGGAGAGACGCATGTTTGGCTTTTGCTGTTTCAAGTGCGTTCAGATGTGTGTGAGATTCCTAGAGAACTTGAATAAGCAGAATGGGGAATCCATATAAATATATTCATTTTCTTTTATTTAAATTTTAATTATAATTGATATTTTAATTTAAATAGAGCCGAATTAAACAAATATTACATGAAATTTAACCTTAATTAATAAACAATTATATTTTTAATCAAATTTTAAATAAAAATTTTTAAAAATCAAAAACTCTTCGAGTTTAAATTTATAAAAATTTTATATTTTAAATATGAAATTGACTATAAAAATCCTCAACTGTAGCCGAAAGAATCATCTAAAAACATGACTAACCAAGAGCGTAATAAGAAAATAATTATCGGAGATTTACCTGATTGGGTCAATTTATAAATAGTCTATTTATTAATTAAGGATAAGATTATTTATTGTTAGCCTTCTTCAATCTTATAATAATGAAAATAGAGAGTAAAAGTTGAAACAAAAATCAAATTGCTTATTATGCGTCATAGTATATTATTTAACAAAATTAATAATTATGCTAATATTTGGTCATCACTATTATTATCATTATCACATTTAGTTCAGAGTTTCGCAATAAAATGAGGTCTGAAAAAGTCTAATAGTACGCAACCTTATTCTTACATAATAGAGAGGCTACTTTTAATAAATCCATATGCAGATATGACAGGAAAAAAGTAATACAAGTTAAAAGAGTAAATAAGTGAAAATGACACGTAAAATATTTAAGTAAATAAAATTACAATAAATATATAAGGATAATAATAATAATAATAATAATAATAATAATATAAAAACAATAATAATAATAATGATATTGATAAAATTACTAATAATAATAAACTCAATCAAAAGATGATGATGATGATAATGATAATAATAATAATAACTAAAAGATGAGAATGAAAAAGTCAACAAAGAAAGAGAGCAACACAAAAAAACTTACTTATTACCTTGATAAGAGTTACTTCAAGAACCAACCTTTTTTTATGAAGAGAGTAAAACTCTGCTAATATTTGGTATAAACAATTAAAAATAATAATGAGAAACTTTTTACTCATATTTAATTATTATATGATTTTAGTTTGTAAATGATTAATTAAAGTATTTTATATTTTATAAATAATCAATCAAAAAATTTTAATAGTTTATAAAATTATTAATTTTAAATAACAATAAATCATATTTATTAAAAAATAAAAATAATTATTAAATTTTAATATAAAAATCGTAACAGATAATTTTAATAATAATATTATCATAAGAATCAAGACAACCAATATCTTATTCTATTCTATCCTATGGCCAATAACCAAACCGGACCTAAACTAACCCAAAGGGCCATCACAATTAGACCCAAATCTCATGACCCAAACCCTAACCTAATCGGACTTTAATAGCTCAAAATCTAATCAATCCTAAATAAAACTGAGATTAATTTATTAGTTTTATAATAAAAAATTTTAAAAACATTAAACAAACGTGTTTAAACTTTAGACCAAGCCGGCCCGGGTTGAAACAGCCCGAAGTTTTAAATAAAAAAAACCCATTAATTCGAACCGGACCAAAATAGGCCAGACTGAACCAAAATTGCCATCACTGCTCATCGAATTATCTTCCGCATGTCCAATCCCCCACCATATCCCACGAGCACTTAAATCCCCAATATCAAACTGTTCACACACTCCGCACCACAGGGCTTCCTTTTCAACGCAAACTTGACTCTTTGTTCATGCACATAGCTCATACTCTTCCTTACTGTTGCATTGCAAGCAGAGTGGATCCTACATTGATTTACTACAATTTTCTTACCGAGTTGATGAATTTATGATTATCCCTAAAGAAGAGGACATGCATCAATGAAAAAAAAAAACTCATTTAGGTAAAAACCAAGTCAAATTATCCATACCGACTGCCCCATCTCAGGTTTAGTTTCATTGATCAAAAGATGAAAATTAATAAATACTGGGACTAGGAGAAGAGAAGGGGGGGAGGGAGAAATCCTACTACATATGCGGAGTCCAAACCAAGTAACTACTGGGGCATCCAACTACAGTATCCTTGATATTGATCAACAATCTGGTAATCAGTAACGATCAAACGAGGACTGGTGCCCTCCTCGACTGGGTCGATCATAAGGACCTGGCCTACTCCTGTAGTTCCTATCGTGACGTACTGGAGGTCCTCCAGTTCCGTACCTATCAATACCCCCTCCTCGCGGACCGCCCTCCCTAGTATAGCCTCTGTCTTTGCCATAACCAGTTTGGGCATAATACTCTGAACCACCATACCTATCGCCAGCGAAGCGATCTCCAGCAGGCGGATACCTGTAAAATCATATAAATTAAGTACCACTGAACTTGTGGTTGAAAACAACTTAGCATATATGATTTGATGGTGAATATACAATGAAGATGCATTTAGATGGTTCTTCTGCATCAGAGAGTTCTCATGGCCACGATACCAGATCACATATCAATATGAGTTTGATATTACCCACCCAAGTCCAAACTGCAAACTAACTGAAGCCCAGGAAAAGCAGAGAAGAGGATTAACATGCAATTTTACCTACAGTAAGAATGAAGTATAATGCTATTTTACCATAAATACCTGTCATTGACATAGCGATCACGACTCCCATATTTCTCTCTACCGTCAAAACGATCTCTATCACCAAATCGTCCTCCATCATAACGATCATCCATGTATCGATCACGTTCCCCACCAAAGCGATCCCCACGGGTACCAGCACCTCCATACCTTGAACGTGAAGAGAGTGAACCAACACCTCCACCGCCACCACCAGCTGAAGGACAGTCTCGTGCCCAATGGCCCAGGCGCCCACATTTGAAGCACTCATCTTGTCCACCAGATCTGTCTCCTCCCCCATAGCTTCCCCTTCCACTAGATGAGTAGCCTCCCCTGTAACCATGATCTAAATCATCTCCTCCCATTTTAGGTTGGGCCTTATTCACAGAGATGATACGGTCACCAAATTCCCTTCCATGCATCTCCCTAATGGCATCATCCATGGCCCGGCGATCTGAAAATGTTATAAACCCAAATCCGCGTGGACGCAGGGTATCCCTTTCCAGCATGACCTGTAGAAAAACCAAACTGTAAGTGTGTATGACAAGTGTAAATATGAGGGTTGCCAAAATAGTATAAAATGCATGAAAGGAACAGGAGACTAGGTAAATATATCTAATCAATAAAAATTTTGAAAGGCAAACGTCCATGGATAATGCAATATAAAACGAAAATAAATGTCAGTCAAATTTAATTTCTAAAATGAAACAGAAAATATGAGCAGAAAATCACAAAGAACTTGTAAAAAACTGACAAAACAACAGCCAGCATTATGTCAAAGCATATGCAAATATTCCTCATCATAATCACATCAAAACAATACACGATAATTCCTAACAACATAATCAAATCTATCAATGAGATCTTCCATATTAGAGAACGTGTCTGGAAAAGCAATGAAATAGATGCAGAGCATCTCATCCACAAGAGAAAATTTCATATATAGATGTCTATTCAATGACAAAGAGAACTGAAAGCTAAATACAGTAGGCATTTTTGTCTCAAAAGGTGGTAGGCAACAGTTGACACCTTACAGCAACCAAAAACAATACTCAGAGGATGATAAGAAATTATCATGACTGTGCAATTACATATCTGTTTAAAACCACGGGAAAAGATGAAGAAATTCACTACAGATTGTAAGTCACAGATACAACAGATAAGGAAGGATTATTGAGGATGTAGTTCTACAAATGCAGTCTACTACTAAGCGGAGGATGCAAACACAAAATGTAATAACCTACCAACATTCTCTCATAAATATAACCAGGAAGTAGCAACAAGAATCACAAGTTAACCACTTACTTTCATCTATAATTTTCAAAATGGTAAGGCATCCCATTGTGTTTGACTTAGCTAACTTTTCCCAAAAGAACTTGAATTGTCTGCACTACTGCATCTCATAACTAACAAAGTAGGCTTTCATCTCTACTCCTTCCTTGAAACTGACTTACTAGATCCACAATAACCAGTCCACTAACAATCATTTCAATGAATCAAATCTGTTTGCAGCATTATAACAACCACCCCCTGAACTAATCATCACTGTTTCTCTTCCTAATTAAAAAGACAACCATCAAACTTCAGCAGTAGTCACCTCAACTGATGAGTCATCTCTTAAGTATGTCAAGTCAAGCAGTCACAAGTTCTGACCATCCATAATCAATCACACCTTGACGCACTTCTTCTTTAGTTAATAAACAGGTGTCTTTATATAATTTGTTCAATCTGGGACTGTACATAAAATGTTTCCATTATCTTGTTACTGTTTAAGTGCCAAATCATTCATCTGGCAGGCTGACAAATAACTAACAATGCAGCTAAATAAACAACTAATTCTGTGCACATATGTCTCACCAGATCAAGACAGGGAGCAGTTGCTAGAGAACCTTCCCCAACTGATTAACTATTAGCATATCAACAATAAAAAATATGCCAAGGCAAAAAAGAGTTCCAAAAACAAATATACGAACTGCAGTTTTAATTAGAACAAAATTTCTCGTAGCAAAAACAATATCCATTTTCTCAGTTCTGGGAGTATTTCTGTTCTTAACTAATCGAACAACTGCTGGTAAACCACACGGAAAGCAATCCTGTATTGTTAAGATAGACTAGTATTCATCCTCTGCCACACAGAGCATGACTTAGGAACATCGAACAACAATGGCCAACTGGACCTTGCAACAGATGGAACTACAAGAAGGATTACAAGGATAGTTAATCAGGAATTAGACCCCTTTATGTGCCAAATGTAGGACTGACGAATTATTGAGCATTGTTTAGAGCTTCCAACATCTGAAGCGACATTTTAACTTATCCAGGCCATCCAGCCAAAGCACTTGGATATAATCTTGTTTAGAATGGAAGTACACGAGGCTAAAGCAGTAGAAAGACAAGAACAATGTACACGAATGTCAAGTAGGAGCCCATTATACAATGATTTACTGCATTAGTATGAAGGCAATCCCGCTTCCAGTAACCTGAAGACAACTGTTACAGTCTCCGGCAAGATAAAAGACTACATACAACTATCTGATTCCTTTCTGAGCTTGCAACAATCAGGAACAAGATCACAGCCAAACAAGAACTTATGCAAATATGTGCTTATGATCTGTAGTAAAGAAATACAGTGTTGCAGGCATGGCATTCTGATGATTCTTTGGAAGAAAGATCAATAACAGAAAGCAACAGGTGATGCAGCAGTCGTAGAGATACACAGCGTAAGAGGTTGACAATTTCAAAAAAACCAGAAAATCGTCAAGATACTTGGAAGGAATTACACCAGCACAAGCCTCAAAAGATACATATCCAAGAGAATACCAAACGTCCCTGGTCCAAATAGCAAAAAGTTATTGGAAAGGCCAGTTTAACAAAATGCTTTTCGAATTTCTGATGCCAAAGAATCATCAATTTGACTGCCTGTACTTCATCCATCAATCCCGACGGACAGAAGCAGGAAAAACAGTAAAGCTCTTAAATCATGCCGAAAACAAAATGTTTCAAACAGTTCTGATCCACTTTTTTTCCCAATTCCAATCTAAGAGTTCAATTCTCTTTCAACTCCAATCACAGTGCCTTTTATCAAACCACCATTCTCTCAAATATAAAACATGAAAAAAGCCAAGACTGAACTTCAACTGCTCTCTTTGAATCCCACTCCACAACTTGAGAGACTGCCCACGCTTCAAATATCAAAATTAACCATCTTACGTAACAAATTCTCTTCTTCAGCAACTTGACTGAACCACTCTGAACAAAAGCATCTCTAAGCATCTAACATCTCAAAGACCAAGTTTAGCGAGCCAGAGAAACAAAATAGAGAACAAACATAATTAAGAATACACCCATATGATCTTTCTTTCTTTTCTTTTTGGAAAAGGAATATTATCCTCATAGAAACATGCTTAAAATTATTACTTACCTGTATTTCAACATCAAACAA
>JANTNU010000003.1:33743211-33754279 GCA_024752395.1 Erythroxylum havanense
AAGACCATATGTTGCAATGATCTTCTTAGTCATCTTCTTGTTTAGAAAAATTCTCGCACTCTCCAAACAGGAAATTGGAAACGAACAAAAAAGGGAATACCTGACTCTCAACAATTTTGCCGAACCGGCTAAACGCGCTCTCGAGCTGTCGTTCAGTGACGTCCCAAGACAGCCCACCAACGAATATTCGATTCTCCTCCTTCCCGGCCATCTCTCTCTCTCACATAAAAAGGCTCACTCACTTAACTGCGCCGAGAAGACAAGTGTGAGTTTTTAATTTTTAACACAAACACCAGACAAAACTTGAAGAGATCAGAGGAAAAGGAAGCCATTTTTACCTGGAACTCGATTGTGTGGTGAATTTCGAAACCCTAGCGAACAGATTTTAGGGATCTTTTCCCAGTAGGTTTGCTTTTCTACTTCGTTTTATGCTTCGGACCGGATTATGGATAAAAGGGCCCTACAGAGTGTTGGGCCCAAATTGCTTTGGGACCTTTTATTTGATAAACTGTTATTATATATCTTCAAATTTTAACAAAAATATTAAATAACAATTAGAATTAAATATTTGGGATCATGTCATTTGATTATTTATTTTAATTATTATATTTTAAAAACAATTATTTTTATGGGATTATGTGAATGGGATTATGTGATCTTTACACACTGTTTCATTCATCATATTTAATAAATTTTTATTTATTTTTATTTAAAACTAATATAATATTGATATTCTAAGTGAATAAGTTTTGTCTTTCTTAAATTATGAATAAATGAAAAATTAAAAGAATGTGACAAAAAATAATATGATAGGTAAATAATAAATTTTAGAAAAATAAAACTTTAAATAAAAAGATAATATCGTGATTGTATTTTAATTTTTATTTTAATTTAATTATAAAAAAGATCTTAAACTTACTCAATTTTACAATATTAGCCTAGCTTTAACAAGCAACATGATCTAATTTTTAATTTTTAGCCAAAAAAAAACTCAATATTAAATTCTCCATTAATGCAGATAGTATGATCCACATAAATCTTATCATCATCACACCAGTTTCGCAATAAATCGGAGTTTAAGGAGATCTGATAATACGCAGCATTATCTTTACATAATATAGACAATATGACAAGTCATATTAAATTAATAGTTTTGTTACATAACGATTATAAATTGTATTTGTAACATATATGAATTTTATTATATAATAATTAAAATTAGCAAAATTTTTGAAGTAATTATGAAGCACTCTATGACTATTTCAATTTTTGTTTTTAATTTATTAAATAATAAGTTCGTATATGGTACAAATTCTTGACAATTAATTCACAAAAATATTAATATGATGTAACTCATCACATAATTCATATTAACAGAAAATTTTACATTGAATTAGTTTTATTAAATTTTTATATTTTGAGCATTTTAATACTACATTTTAAGTTCGGACTAGTATTCCGAAATTGAGTTAAGTTTAGAATTTTTTTATAATTAATCCTCAACTTTATGATAATATTTATAAAAATAAAAATAATTGCAACAGTTTATTAGTTTTACAAAAACAAATTTGCAACAATTTGCTTGAAATTAAGGAAATTACACTATACTTGTTAATAATATATAGGACTGTACAGGAAATGATTAACACATGGAATAGTAATATAGCCCTCCGAACCAGAAACTGAATTGAGTTAACCAATGGGAATGTGAATGAGGTCAATATTATTCAGGAAGAAGGGGCAGCCTGGAAAAGCTGGTACCTACTCCATTGCTAAGTGAGCTTGAGGTTAAGGTTATAGTTGAATGAGTAGACTTTGGGGGCTTTGAAGATGTCTTCTTATTTGTTCTCTGGGGAAGAATCTGCAACCTGGGATTGAGCTCTGTACCTGAATTTTCAGCTGCCAGCTGATAGCTTTCTACCAGCTCTAGCTGCCGGGCTATTATATCCGACCGTCTTGGAAGAAGCTCCACCGGTTCGCCACCTGGGATTACTATGTATTCGATGGCAAGTCGAACTTCCTATAAATAGAAAGTGTAGAGATTGTTAAGGAACAATACTAATGCAAGTTTGAGAATACAAAGTCTGGAATGGCAAAATTTTGATGCATATGCTCTTCAGCTCTTCCTGAAATCTCAGTCATTTCATGACAACTTATTTCGATCAAGTCGTATATGAAATGTGAGCAAATACTGATTAAAGACAAACTAATCTATATAAAAAAAGGATGAATTTGCACCTCCAAGGCATCGATTTCTTCTAAGGTGGGTTTTCGTGTTGGAGCATCATCTTGAATTTCAATGTCAAAGGAGCTTTTGCTTGGCTCTTTTGCTGTTGGACCAAATGATTCAATTCTAAGAATCATACGAAGAGCCTTGACCATTTGTGCCATGGTATTTGACTGCAAAAGTAACATAAAAAAGGTCTGGTTATTCAGTAAGGATGTCATGCATCATCCTTCTAATTGGCTCTCGCTCCCGTGCCATTTGTTAAAGCTCGATGCATAACCATGTTCATGTCACGTAACTTTTACAATCAAGAACAAAGAATACCTTGATAACAAATATTGGTAACTGGTGGTATTTAGCTACTCCACGGATCCACGGATTCTGCTTCAGTTCTGAACCGGATGCTAGAATTGCATCTGCTGTTCCTATGTCATTGGTTACATTTATTTCATCCTCAAGCCCCATTACCATAGACACTTGTAACAGATCAGCTTCAAGTATCTAAAACACAGTGAATTTAAGATAACGATGTCAATCTCAATCACCAGAAGCACCTAATTATTGTAAAAGAACCTCCACAGCGTCCATGTCTTAACGATATTAAAGTGGAAAGCTGCCCAAGTTAAAAGCTTCAACTGATGTTACCTTGTAAGTATAGACTTGTATTGGAGCATTCCTCTTTCTCGTGGTGACACTTGTTCTCTGTTTCTTCCAGTGGCTTGGAAGACGATCTTCATCTTCACCAACAGACTCTATGGCATTGCCTTTGATATCAGTAAAAGCAGCTGGCTGAGATTCTTCTGTGAGATTCTTTTCAAATACTGAAGTCGAAGTCAACAAATCTTTGACTTCACTGTCCATTTGACGGATTTCAAATAAAGGAGTTTTACCTATCACCCAGAATTGATTCCAATAAAAACAAGTTGCACGAGGATTCAACCGGAAAAGAATGGAGATATTCTGCATCCAGAAAACATGAACAGTATACCTGCCAGTAAAGCATCTACAGTTGCATCTAATCTGTGATGAACACGGTATTCAGTCCTTGATATCATCTCAACTGCACATGTAAACGTTGGAGGTCCTTTTCTCTCAAGAATGGTTTTCTGCACTTTCCTTTTCCTCGCCACCTCATCACCAAGAGTCACACTCTGTGTTATCAAATGATCGTCAAATTTTGTATTTTTCAGAAAGTGACGAGCTAGTCATGCAATTCCAAATCTCTTTGCAAGTCTGACAAAAATACTGATAAATGAAACATACCTATTTGTAAATGCAGATTTATGGGAAATTAGATAAAAATAAAATTGGAGGGAGTTTCTTTGCACCTCTATGCCACCAACAAGAATCTGTAAAGAAGGGTTCTTTATTATGTTCTCTATGGTCATTCCATGGGCTGTCCCAACAAGCTGAACTCCACGTTGAGCAATAGTGCTGGCAGCTAAGGCTTCAAGCTCTGTTCCAATCTCATCAATTATTATAGTCTGAGGCATATGATTTTCAACTGCTTCAATCATGACCTTCAAAAGAAGTTATCAAGAGAAATGCAAAGTTCATATCCAGCCATTTACCCAATATAACATAAATCAGAGGCAAGATCAGAACGGATACACACATTATGCTGCATATTAACATTTGGAACCTGCATCCTTCTTGCACGCCCAATCCCTGCATGAGGAACATCTCCATCTCCCCCAATTTCATTAGAGGTATCTACAATGACAACACGTTTTCCCTGGTCATCGGCCAACATTCTCGCTATTTCTCTACGCATACATATAGCAGGGGGACAAAAGGTCAGAAAGATTTATTAGCACAATGTAACATAATAATTGCTAGACATGCCAATTTCGACAACCAAATCGAAGGATATCACAAAATGATGCATAACATGGATATTCTAGGAGGTATACAGAGTTGAATAATTAGAGCACCCTCCAGGGCATGCAGTTCGATGGCCATGAACAAACCACAAACAAAAGGATCAATGTACACACACCAGCCTGAGATAGATGGATGCAAACGTAGGAGAAATAAGTTAAACTTCCAAAGTGAATTCTTCAGTCAGTTGCTCATTTCATAGACATAAGACAAGAACAGTACCTGATCAAGGTTGTTTTACCCACTCCTGGACGACCTATGACCAAAATGGAGCCCCCACCCTCAACCAAGTCACGTATGATTTCAGCACTTCCAGATACAGCTCGTCCAACCCGACAAGTTAGCCCAATAATTTGCTTTTTACGGTTTCGTATTGCACTTATACGGTGCAGAGAGCTATCAATACCTGACCTATTGTCATCAGAGAATTCGCCAACCTAAACATAGACATCCATCACAATTCCCGTATGCATTCAACCGCAGTATTAACAGGCTTGAAGTGAACTAACAAAGTCCCTTATCATTTTACCTTGGATACGGCATGCCTTAAATCCTCATGCTTTACAGGCTGCTCCGAGATGATCCAATCGCCAGATGGAAACCTTGCGAGAGGCTTCCTGCCCAAGTCCATAACCACTTCAGTCAACTCACAAATTTCTCCATGATCACACAGCTGTGTCCTCATTCTGACGGGCAATAGCTCAAGAAGCAAGTTCAACTCAGAATTGGCAACCAGGCTCGAACAAGCCGACGTGGAAGCAGAATTTCCCGATTCTGAAATTGACCCATTTCCTATCTTGTATCTATCAGGTCTGCGGACCTCCGGGGAACGACGAATAAAGGGTGTGGCTGACTTCATCGAGGCGATTCGTCGATGGACACCACATGTTCGACGAAATGACGAAGAGACGGTAGAAAGGTAAGTGAGGGCTGAGAGTGGAACTTGGTGAGCTGAATAACATGAATTCTGGATATCAATAAGCAGAAAACTTGAATTGCAAGCTGTCATTATTCAGTTCCTTCTATTTTTACTTCTTCTTCTTCTTTCCCTGTTTTTATTCACAAATCGGAACAGAGGTAAGGCTCGTACCGTTGAAGGAAGATTCGTTTCGGATCTCCCCTTTGGATGCTGGGTTTGCTCTGTTCTTCTCTTTTTGATTTTTATGCACAATTTGTGGTGTTAAGAGTGTGAAATGTATAGACTTCTTAAGTTGAAGAAGATTCGAAGGTATCTCCTGTGTGATTAGAGAGGGCGGGATTGTGGGGTCGATAAGCAGAAGACGAAACCACCACACAACAACAGATGATGACAGGAGCTGAAAGGACACGTGGGGGCTGCGGACCACATGGTTGGAGAGATGAAGTTTGTCGTTTTGAGTGGGCTGAGTTAGCTTTTTGCGGGTGGTTTTTCTTGGCAGAACTCTTCACAGCGAATTTTCAGAAATTTGGCGAGAAAGTTGTTGAGACGAGAAATGATCGACGGTTGAGCTAGTTTCCAGGTTTAGCTTCTCTCAACCTGAGAGTTTTAAGGTGGACGAAAGTTGAAAATTTCAATCTTGGATCGTTCCTGAAGAGGAAAAGAATTCCAGGAAGCAACCTGTTAGAATAATAGCAGCCGGATTTGAATGGTTGTGAACATAAGAAAATCACCATGTGAAACCACTGATTAAACTTGTATCATAGTAACTTACAGATTCCTGAAAAACTTTGCAATCTCAAGAAAGTGACATACTTGTAATTCTGAGACGAGCAAATTATGCTGCAAATCCGAACAATGCGTGTATAATTACGATAAATCGTGATAACCTATCGTGATTACATTAGTTGTGTGCTTAATCCAAATCGTGGAGAACCAAAGGCCATACATTATCTTCTGAGTGAAAAGCAATGCAAATTCGATTGCAACTCTAAGATGCATATGATCGATTTATATTTACTCTGTGGTCAGCAACTAGCTGTGGTAAAGATTCATATATGGCTATATGCTGTACAAGGATGGAGGAAGCCCCCAACTGATATCTATATCTAATCCCAGCCCAGAAGTGCTTTCTTTACACCCTCATCAATCGTGTTTCTGGGCACTGTAAAACCATTGCCTTCGTCAATAAGTATTCTATATACTTCCCATTCCCGATCGCGTATTATATGTCTTCCAATCTCCACCTGACATGCCAATAGAAAATTAATGGTACTGTTAGATTATCTTAAATGACATTTTGTCAGGGATCAAGAATGAAACCAGATTGGTACCGAGAAGATGCCCGTATTGAGACTCTTGAGAGCCAAGGTGATATCGTGGAAGACAAGGGGGCGACCCCTGCCGGACAACTCAACAGGGTTGGAAACAAGAAGTTCTGTGTCTGGACCACGACTAGCAACAGCAACTCTAAGGGGACGCAGAAGCTCCATTCTCAAACGGGAACATAATGCATTTTGTTTACTGGGGTCAACAATCTTCTTGCCATCTGCTTGCTTTATGAACAAGTCCACCTCACAGTTTCCTTTGGGGTTTGCAAAGAACCGTCCATAAGAAGTCTGACGGAAACCACAAAGCTAACAGAGTAAGGCTACGGACAATCAGTTGTAACTTAACCAATTATAAAACCACCATGAAACACTTCTACTTCAAAGAAGCTTGTAATGTCCCTAGTCATTTTATTTCCAAGTTGGGATGCCAACATAATGCCTGAGCAAAACTCACAAGGAAACTGGTGATTTCTTGAAATTCAATTACCTAAAGATAGCATCTTTGAATTTTATGTCGTGAACCACCACCTTACATAGAAAATCTGGTCTCTTAATCATCAAAATTTTCCCACATCTTTATTTTCTGACAATTTTCCAACTTATGCCCAGTACTTAATCCACAGAAGACCTCAACAATCCAACCCTTTTTGTCAATTATTCATATGGTTACTAAATAGTTAAATTGCAAAGTTAGTACCTGGACATTATAATCCTTCAAAGTCCTCATTATATCATAAATGAGTCCTTTATGGTCCTTGCATAGAATTTGAACAAGCGTGCAAGAGCGACTGAGATTGTTATCCACCATAACAGAGATGGAGTTGGGAGCAAGAAATCCACTTCGGTGATAGTCGTGCTGAGGAAACTCCAAACTAAACATGTCTTCAATGACTGCAGAAGGAAGAAATGATGAATCCTGAGAACATGCAGTAACTTCTGCTCCCACAGATTCAATCTCACAGCTTATCAGTGCATCCCCTAGTATATCTCTTAAATACCGAATGGTTTCCTCCTGTCTCTTTTTGGTATGAAGAAGCTCCCTGATGAACATAAACCATAAGTTTGACAAAAGCAGACTCAGAACTAGATGCATACAAGCAGGCAGATTGGGTAGCTTATTTGCTTGTAGCTAAAACATCTGCGTGGATAGTGTGATTTCCAAATGCAATCAAAGCACAAACTGGATAAGGTAAACAGAATCAAAACAAAGGTCCATAATAAGTCTGAAACAGTATACACAATCAACTACAAATCTTAATTTCAGGCAGAAAAGAGTGAAAACTGTTTATTATTGGTTAGATACTGATACAGCCGATGAACTAAGCTATAAGACTGTAAAAAGTTAAAATTACCAAAGAAAACACTTAAAATAGCTGAGAGGTTAAGAAAAAAATGAGACAAAGCATTACTGTTGAAGTCCGAGGATCACAAACCTTGTATCAGTAATGAAAAAGAGATCCATGACTCTCCCATCAGGAGCAGTAGACACCTTGACTCTCTTGATGGTTAATTCCAGCTTCCAAAGAACCTCCGAGACATCTAAAAGAAAATTCAGATTGTAACCAAATGCTAACTGCAAAAACATAGCTGTCTACCCATCCTCTATGAGTTCAGAAAGAAATAAGAAAAACCAAAATCATACCTGTAGTAGTCTTTGAAAAAGAAAAAAAAAAGAAATGAAATGGAAAAGAATATCTGAAGCACTCAATGAATAAACAATATCAATTTGTTTGTGAGCAGTATTAGTGCAGAAAGACCTATGTCCTGGAATTTCTAATAGAGAAATGTAAGGCAGAATCATACTTAAATAGCCAAACTTTTTCTAGAATGTATATCTGAAAGAAGTAAAGAAATACAGAAGAGTATAGAAAAACAAAACAACTTAATCATTATTATATAAATTACGTGAAATGAAAACTCAACATTGCCATTACAAAAATTCCAAACCCTTGCGGGAACCCCAATATTCTTGCAGATTTTACAACCGAACCATTAAAGATTTAAATTTCATTTGCAAAGCAATGGAAAGCTTATTGAATTAAATGAACAGGCAGATAGATAAGGAACTTAAGTACAAATGGCAGGACTTCTTGATGGAATAGAAATTGTATGCATTCAATCAATTAGACAAAGGCTGGTTCCTCTATTAAAATAGTTTTTTTCCAAATACATTTCAACACTATTTTAGCCTGTCAGCTTATTTTCTTATCATAATAGTTCAAATAAGATAAAAATTTCATGAAAAAACAAGTACTCTGGACATAAACAATTTCATGGAAAAAACAAGTACTATGTAGTACTATGGATATAAACAGATCAATCAAAGAAGATGTGTCATTGGTAACTTAATATCCAGCATTGGAAAATCAAGTCTACATAACATAGGGCTACAGCAGATCAAGTATACTTAATGTAAAGCTATATAGGATTTTGAGACTATAGTCACTCGTAAGAATGGCAATATTTTTGAGCAGCAACAATAATAAACATCAACCTCGTCATGTTATGGATCAAATCCCTTTTCCCAAGTCAAGCATAAGGCAAACCTTGAATTCAATATAAAAGCAGGCTTCTCGAATAATATCTATGCACTAGTATAAATCATTTTGGCATGAAGTTAACCAATATAAGTACCATGTAAAAGTCCTTCTCTGTCACAAGAACACCAGAACTTCAAAAGAAAAACATCTGCTGGCTTTGGCTGCTGGTCATCTGGGTGACAGTAATCAATTTCAGATGTTGAGAAGTACGATGGGCACACCTCCAACAACCTCTTTTTCAACAGACTCCACCTCGTGTTTGGCTTCCCCATCACCCAAAACACTAGGTACGCCCATTTCCCATCAGTTTGTAGATCTAACAAAGCAGAGGTACACAGAAAAGAAACTTAATGAGCATTCTTGTGTCTTCACTGCTCACATCAATCCAGAAAATGCAAATCGAGGAAACACATGTAACAAATGATGGCGGTCACCATGATAAGAATAATCAAAATGCAATTCACACTAACTTTTATCAGAAAATCTCAGATATATCCACCAAAATTAAGAAACAGAGAAAGGTATAGACAAGAATACCGGAGTTGCCCATTTCTGATTCTCCATCAAAGTTTTAGATCCAAATCACAAACTCCCAATTCGAAGCCAGAAAAGCATACACCCACCATTAAAGCCGGCGTAGAATGAACATTTATAAAAAAAACGCTAAAACTATCGGCAAATTTCATAGCTTTAATTCTAAACAACCAAAAAGAAAGAAGACAAACAAAAGCAAGAACAACCCAAGTAAAAGCTTGATTACCTCCTCTAGAAATGCTTAGCCCAAACAGCAAGATAGTTCTGCACAAATCACAGCCAAGCCCAGTCTTGTCAGGACAATTTACCGTAATCACATTACACTCTCCAGGACTCTCTGCTTGCCTAATCACCACCGCATCCTCCCACAAGATTCCCATTTCCTTTTGCCTCTCTTTAGTTTCAAAGGGTAGTAGAAAATTAAGTAGCTTGGACTAGAGGTAAGGAAGAAACCTTTTCAGTTTGAAGCTTCCTGATGTTGCTTATGCATCGGATATGTCAAATTGACTATCAAAACAACACAACACACCCATAAGATTGTTTCATTTTTTTTCTTTTTAATGGTTCTTCTATTCCATGGCAGTTGGATTTATCTCCTGTTCTCGTTTGACTTGTTGGGGAAGCTTTCCATTTCATCAATTTCTCGTTATTTTCGTTCTTACAGTTGACAAAGCCTTCACTCATGTCGGCTCGGGTTTAGGTGAATGTTAGTAGTACGTGGGGGGCTGTAATTGGTCCGTCTAATACAAATTCAAATTTACATAAACTAAAGACTTGATTTCGGAAATTTCACTAAAACGACCTCATTTTGGGTCTAAATGCCCAAATTGGAGCAAAGTTTTTTTGAATTTGATCAATCTAAGGCTAAACATCGGAACATGCTCAATTAAGAGTTAAATGTTTGTGAGTCTGCTCAATATTAAGCAAATTTAGACTTAAAATAAAATGTGTCATACATGCGCAGATATTTTATATAAAAGTGTGTTTGGAGAGCCAGGTAAATTTTAAAAAGCACGAAAAAAATATTCAAAAGTCACGTAATCTTAATTTTGACAGAATATCATTTCAATTTTTGCATAACCCTAATTTTACTTTAATCGTCAAGCATTCACCATGTCCATCTTGCCACCTTCGTTAGGTGTATTCAAGAAAATCTGTGAATCTATTAACCGGATCTAAACCGTATGAATCGAACCTATAAATAAGATTAATCGAATTTGAGTTCAGGTTCGGTTCAAAAATTACATTCATAGTTTAGGTTTAAATTTCTAATTTGCGATTTTAGGTTAACCGAATCGAATCTAATTTATAAGTTTAGGTTTAAACCTGAACCTAAAACACTCAAAAAAAACTTATCATATATTTAAATATAATTTAAGAGAATATTAATAATAATAAATTCACTAGTATTTACTATATTAATTCTTTTTAAAAAAAGAAGAAAAGGAAAAAAAGCTACTTTAATTCTATATTATTAAACATTAATCTTGAACATTGCTATTATAAGCAACCACTAATGCATAACACTCAATACTTCTACTTCAAATAGTAATTAATATGTGTCAAAGTTATTGATCAAAGTATTAAACTATTAATAAAAACATTCATTGACTAAAATAATATAATCGTTTAGAGATTA
>JANTNU010000003.1:33975938-33991652 GCA_024752395.1 Erythroxylum havanense
AAAGGTTAATGGAAAATATCTCTGTGATTTTGTTATTGCTAATAGTAATTCAAAATGAAGTGAATTTAATACTAAATGTTCGTTTAATTATATTATGGTTAAGATAAATTAATTAACTAGTTATTATATTATATAAACTTATGAAATTAGATTCAACTTATAAGAAAATTAGGAAAACCATAGAATAACTACCTTTCTTAAAGAAGAAAGCATTCACATAACTTAGGAAAAAGGATTCAACTAACTTAGGTAATAAAATTATACAAAAATCTTAATATATATAATTATCTATCTAAATAGTAGTTTCACAATGGATTGGGGTCTTGAAATTTTTTTAAGTCTAAATCCAACTCCAATCAAAATCAAATAACTAAATTTAAATTCGGTTAAGTATAATTTGTTTTATCAATTTCAAATATATTATATTTAAATTTAAATTTTATAATTAATTGAGTTTGAAAATTTTTTAAAATTAAACTCCATACTAAATTTATTCTAACATGAATTCTTTAAATTTGTATTCGTTTAAATTTAATTTGATTTATTAATTTTAAATTAATATTTTTTAATATTAAATTCGAGATAAAGCTTAATCGAAAATAAATTAATGTTTTAAGTTTGAATTAAGTCAAATTAAATTAAACTCATTAATTTCAAGTTAATGTTTTCAAAATTTTAAATTCGAGACTAAATTCAATCGAATATAATTGCTCTAAATTTAAATTTAAATTTAAATTTAAATAAAATCCGGTTCAGGTTGGTTAGGAACCAATGGACTTTACAGGCGTAGTATAGCCGTTAGATCACCTAGGTCCCACAGTCAAACTTTGGTCAGTTAATCGGACGGTTTGCAAAAATTTCGTATCCGTACTACCATTAAGTATACGTGGGATAAGAAGCAACTCCATTAACGACCAGACTAAGCTTAACTAACTTATAAACCCTAAGATCTGATCGGAGGTAGAGAACCCCAAGAAATCATCGGATCTTCGAACCTGATTGACAATTAGCCTTACTTCCAAACCCCTAATCATTGTGGCACACGGATTCTTACAGTGTTTTATTGAATCGTTTCTGTTTTTCGGAGATTCATGGGTTGTTCTTCTTCTCTTCCGGGTAAAAGGCCCTAAATTTTCCCTTATTTATCGGCTTCTGCTTATGGGGATGAAATTGATTATTATGTTACTGTAATTATGCGCATAGACTGTTGAATATTTCTGGGTTTTGTCTGATTGAGCTGAATAAGGATCAATTTGGTTTTTTTAACTTTCCTGTTTGGTTGTGACTTGGGGGATGGTCGATTAGTGAGGTTTTTTAGTTTTGAGTTTGGTTCTTCATATGTGTATCTCATAAAGTGAATCATAAGGATCATTGTTTCAAACTTTGCTTTCTTCCGTTTTGGTCGCGAAATTTCTTCGATTACTGAAACGAGTTTGAAGTATTGACCGTTGAAATGAGTTTGAAGTCTTGTTTCTTACATCTTTTTGGTTCCTCTCTCATTGGGTTCTTGGGCTGTGCTTATAGGTAGGAGTTCGGAGCAGCTAGGCGGACTCAATAACAACCCTGAGAGCAATGGAGTTTCTGATGCCAAAAACCTCCGTGTAAAGGTAAATTGCGCAAGTCCATAGCTTAGTTGCCTTTTATACTGCTTTTTTCATTATTGTTTGATATATTCTACACTTTTTTTCTTTCAACGAATGACATTGCCCTTTGATTCTGTTGCTGCGGATAGCTGGTTTTGTTAGGTGATTCCGGTGTTGGTAAAAGCTGTATTGTTCTCCGATTTGTGCGGGGTCAATTTGATCCAACATCCAAGGTAATGGATCTTACCATGACCGTTCTATGTGGTGATTACGCATCTCTTCCTTTGCAACTGTTGTTTAAGTGGTTGCATCTGCTCCTGGGATCCCTCTGTCAAAGTCACAGATATTTATTTGATGGTTCACTGACATTTATTTGGTTTTTGTTATTTCAGGTGACTATTGGAGCTTCATTTTTGTCGCAGACAATAGCTTTGCAAGATTCAACAACAGTTAAGTTTGAAATATGGGATACAGCAGGACAGGAGAGGTACTTATAGCTCATTATTATATTCAACTAACAATAGCTCTTCTCAGACAAACAAAAAGTTTGCTTGTTGACCACATGAATATCTTTAGGTTTTTTATTCTTATCGGAGAGATTGCTTTCTCATTCTTGCTTGTTTAACTCTTTCTAAATGCTATAGTTGTTCAAATTCTGATTACTACTTGCTTCTTCTGCAGGTATGCTGCATTGGCGCCTCTATATTACAGGGGTGCTGCAGTTGGTGTTGTTGTCTATGATATAACAAGTCCAGAGTCATTCAACAAAGCACAGTACTGGGTTAAGGTAGTTTATGGGCCCAGGACTTAATATACAGCTTTCTTTGTTTTCCTCTCTCTCTCAGCTCTAAGGTCATTGCAAATGATGTTTATTCTCTGCTTATCTTTTTATGGAAAATTGCAGGAGTTACAGAAACATGGGAGCCCTGATATAGTTCTGGCTTTAGTTGGTAACAAGGCTGATCTTCATGAGAAACGGGAAGTACCTGTCCAGGTAAGTCCCAGTAAATGCTAATAATAGATCAGCATGTTTTATGAGTGCCGACTTATATTCTTCTTTTACTACAGGATGGTATTGACTATGCAGAGAAGAATGGGATGTTCTTTATTGAGACATCTGCAAAAACTGCAGATAACATAAATCAGCTGTTTGAGGTACCCATAACCCATTCAAATATGTGCTTCTGTCTTGCTGATGGTTGTATGAACAAAAACAAGCCATGATGCTTTCTCATTTTACCTCCTTATGCTCCTAAACATGTGCTGCCTTCTTGCTGAAGGTTATGAGAACCTGTTTTAATGCAAGTAATGACATCTTGCCCTTAAGCTCCTAAATACAGTGCAACACTATTGCTCTCATCGAAGTTCATTCTGTTGTCACTTTTCCAGAGCTGTGTTCATTGTTCAATTTTGAGCAATGGATGAATTGACTGAGTAAAAAGTTCTAGAACTATAAGTCTAATTAGTTGACATCTGCATGAGTTGCAGGTCTTATATTTCTTCAATCTTCATATGTGTAGTTGGTCAATAGTCTTTTTATGTCTGAACCTCCAGCTTAACTTGGATGATCTTTTGTTACGGTGCATTTCAGATCTCAAACATTATGTGTTCATGTACATGATTAAGTACTTGAAAAGGACTTTGCGCTTGCACTCAACTAGGGTTTTCTTCTGCTTCTTTAAGCACTGGAGTTGGCAAGCATCAATCCTTTTGCTACTGCAGATAGTGATCTAGATCCTATCGGATTTTAGTGTTGAGAAGCCGTTGTAGTATTATTTCTTGTATGGCAACTAAATTTCAAATTTTCATCTGAATTTGCAGGAAATTGCTAAGCGAATTCCTCGCCCATCCGCATCATCATGATTGCAGAATCATGAAACTCAATTGACTTGTTGGCTTGAACGTGTGGAAAGTGTTCTTTACTATTTTCTCTCTGTATATTGTCACAGCTTCTGTAATATCGTCTTTTTATGTGGTTGGGTTTCACTTTTGAAAAATTGCTCTTCCTGATTCAACATCATGAAACCACTTTAAGTCTACTTGCATCCTGGAGATTAATCAAAAGCGGGCTGCTATATGTAAAGGGAGTAAATACAATATAGACAAACTGCAAGTTGATGATTTATTACTAGCATGGATGGATTCTTCGCTCAGTAGACTGTATTGGTTGTCTTTCCAGGTGATGTTTTCCACCAAGCACAGAAGTTAGATTTGTATGTTCTTATTCCAGATTTCTTAGTCCAGCATGAAAATTACTTTAAGACTCTTGGTTTTTGGAATGAGAAATCCAATTCTCTTTTGATTGGAATTCCAGTTCTCTCATGATTAACATTTTCATTTCAATTTATGTCCTGATACTACATGTTATAATAATGTAGTGAAAACTTGGAATTTTACTATATGATACATAGAACTAGTAAGAGGGTTTCAAACACAATCTTACCGTCTAGCTTTAAAAAAAAAAAAAACTTTTTTTCCTGAAGAAAGAACACATGCAAGTGTGTAGATTGGGTATATCAGAACACGCCGTAAGGTTTTGGCTGGGAAGTAGAAAGGTGACAACTATTACCTAACAGCTGCAATGTCCATGTTTTCGTTAAGAAGCTCAATAAGTGTTGATCTATGCCTTCTGACAGAGTTTGCTCAATACACGCCATGAAGTAGAAGCCTGAGCAACTTTTATTTACATTGCAAAACGAGATTAAGGGAGTTAATAGATTGATTAGTGAGTGTCACATAGGTTTTTAGATAATTATGGTGTCAGGGTTGTTGAACATGAAACGTGGACATTTGGACTTGAGGGCCGTTGAAAAGAGTCACAGAAGTGGCTTCGAAAGCGAAATGTGCTTGTCATCTCACTGACAATATAACATTAGAGATCATATGGACATGTTTTATTCACCATTCGGAGTTTACAGAAGTGCCAAAGGTGGAAATGGACTTGGAAAGTCTGTCCACGTTCCTGCATATTCACTGGAAAGAACATAAGTGGGTTTGTGCTAGTTACCAACATATCAGCTGGATCTTCAAGAAAATTGGATAGTGTAGTGAAAAAAGTTCGTTAATCCTCTTCCAAAAGGTTGATTCCCAACTCCAAGAGCCCCCAGTCGCAGGCCCGATCATCGATGGAGGATTGAATCACGGTCTGATCCTGAGCAGCACCCTAACAGAGCGGTCCTTTTTCTCCCATTTCTGAGAGTCGAACCTAGGACCCTCTTCCAACTTACCCTGTTAGTTTACCACTCAGGCAACCCGTGCGGCCAAAAGTTCGTTAATCCTGATTTACTGTGTGGTGCTACACCTACTTTGATTCTTCTGTCAGTGTAGGTTTCGCAGTGACAATCAATCTTTTTCATGCTTCAGTTACCATTTGCTGAATGCTTTTGAATATCACTTAACTTTTGACTTAAGTCACATTAAGAGATTTCATGTGATCATGTGGGGCTCTAGCTCATACTAATCACTTTTGGTTTTACACAAAAACAGTACTTGAGATGACACGTATATTCTGCTGATAATAATAGCATTCTATATACACCATAGAGCAAGAAAAAGCTCAAAATGTTTCATTATTCCTGGATTACTAGCTAATAGTTATAGTTAGTAGTTTGTAGGGATAGACCCGTTTTACTCTAAAGCCAACAGACTAATTTCGGGTTCACTAGACTTTTTTTTTAATGTAAAAGGAAAAGTACTAATAGCAAGCTAGACTAGTATGGGGAGATTGACACCCGGTAGGTGCGGAATCAAAAAAGGTAACCCCTAATCAAAAATTTACAGCAAAGTTCGCAAGTCAGTCAGCATATCTGTTACCCTCTCTGTAAATGTGATAGGGTAAAACTACCCAGTTACGATTGAGTAGCTCATTGATGCCCAAAACAAGCGGTTTGAGAGACGTGACACGATTAGTGGAGTAAGAGAGGAGACTAGAGACCACTTGGGAATCTAGTTCTAAATCCACCTTTCGAAATCCCGAGCTCCAGGCAAGGCAGAGCCCGAAGAAAACGCCCCAGAATTCTGCGTCGACCGAGGAATACCGACCAAATCTAACCCGAATTGATTTAACTAAAATGACGTTTTAGTTTCTGTACATTACCATCTCAAACTAGCTAGGAACATGATCAAAAGAGACTGTCTCTGCTAACTGGGAACATGACCAAAAGAGACTATCTCTACTAACTACTAGCTAGGGACATGGTCTATGGAGACTACATCTACCTTTTGGAGATGTTTGAGTGTATGATGGGTACTTTGGGGAGTTGATAATTAAAGGACAAGTCATTGCATGAATTATGCAAATAATGGTGAATTAGGTCTGATTAAGCCAACAAGTCTCTTAAGTTTGGATGTGCTACCATTTTTTTTAGTGATGTTTAAGGTCTTTGAAAGGACAAATCAACCTCCTAGAGGGGACAGTCCCACATGAAGTTTGGGTCCATTATATAGAAAAAAGGGTCTTGATTCATTTAGCAACTTGGACTTGTCTTGCTCTAATAGCTCTTTCCTTTTAACATTTCACATTGTCATGTCATACCCAATCTTCTAGCTGTAGTTGGTGTGATCCCAAACATTATCACCAACTTTGTGTGGAGGGACCATGGTTTGTGACTCTTATCATGTAATTGAATCCTATTATATAATAGATGTACCAGTAATATTAAATTATGGATTGCAATCTGTAATTATACAAGTGTAATTATCATAACTTGGGATAATTTATCTAATTATAATTAAAAGTTAATTACATATCATATTAATATTAAGTTAAACCATAGTGATATGTTCAATTAAATAATTAAGTTTTGAGATAACAAATTCAAAAGTGTCTAATCATTTAAAACTTTCTTAATTTAGTGTCAAATTTTTAGAAGTTCTAATTTAGTGACTAACTTTTCAAAATTTGTACAACTCAAGTTAAAATGTTATGAAACAATCTTTAAACTTGATTTGTATAAGCTTTAAAAGGCTAGCCACTAAATTAAAAATTTTAAAAATATGAACAATAAATTAGAAAATTCTAAAGAGTGAGGCGCTATTTAATTAACTATCCTTTAAGTTTATTACTATTACTAAACCATAATTACGTAACTGTAATTATCAATGATTAAAAAACTCAATCGGTTTAACCGATTTAACCATAAAAACTTTGAACCGTTCAACTTTCTGGTTCAATTTGTTTAATAACTCTTGCTATTAAAATTGATCAATTTATTAATTAATCGATCAATTTTTATTAATCAATAAGTTTTTATAAACTAAAATAAATAAATAAATCTTTATTTAACAAGCTCTTTTTTCAATTAAACTTTAAATTATAAGGATAATCTCTTTTAATTATATTTCAATTTCTTTAATTTTATTTAATTTTTAGGTGATTTTATGACAATTTAATACTAGTTGAACCTTTTAAAACTTAGCTCTCTTGTCTTATCGGATTAACTTTCGATTCGATTTTTTAAAATATTAGCAATTATAATTACCATCTACAATTTAATATTATGTTCAAAGTTATATTTTCTTTACAATTAAAAGAAAAATATTAATTGAAAGAACATATTATGTTTGTCTGATTCATCCTCCTCACGAGCAATAAGTTGTCTCTATATGTTTAACTTATAATTCAGTCACCAGACAAGATTAAAAGTATCCATCTCTAATAATTCATCAATCAAAATGAGAATTATAGGCTGAAATTAAATTTGTCTTCCAAGTTGTCAGGTGTGAATGTTTCCTTGACAAAAATATCCAAGTATCACAACCTTGAACGACCTAGTTAACCTTAATCTTTGTGGGGTATATGTCTTTTATAATTTATATCAGATACCCAATCTTATTTTCACAAAAGCATATATCCATCATATCATGTGTTAAATGCCCGTTGTTAAAACTGAATCGATTCAATTGATTTTATTGTAAAAATTTTGAATCGGTTAATTTTTTATTTGATTTTTAATTTTTTAATTTGATTTAGTTTAATAATTTTTGTTATTAAAAACCAATTAGTTAATTAATTAACCAGCTTTTTTTGTAAATTACTTAGTTTTTATAAATTAAAATAAATAAATTAATTTTCATTTAAGGTTTCTTTTTTTATTAAACTTTAAATTTTTCAAGGGCAATCTTTTTCAATCATTTTTTTAATTTTTTAATTTTATTTAATCTTAACTATTTTTATAACAGTCTGATACCAATTAAACTTTTTAAATCTTAAAACTATGCAAAAACACTAATTTAAATTGTTCGGTCAATTAAGTGGTGATATATATTTGTATTACTATAAGAAGATGATAAAAAAAAATTATGACAGCAATTTTTTAAGCAAGATGCTTTTTTATTTATAGAATATAGTTATATATAAGAAGTTTATATAAAATAAAATATTATTTCCATAGATATATATGAATCTATGATTAGTGAAAAATAAAATAATACTATCATAATTTTATAAGCATAATATTTAAAATCTTGTTGATTAGATCGACGAGGAAACCTTTTGTGTTATAGGCAGGCTTTATGAATGGGTCCGATGGTTATGTACAAAAGTCTATTCATTGAACTGAAAAAATCAGTGCAAATTAAGATATTTTCTCAACAACCGTTTTGCCTTTGAGATCGGACCAACCTAATCAGGAAACTTCCCAGGTTTTAAGGTGGCCGTATCTGACTTGAAACCCTAGGTTAGGATGGATATCAGATATGGTAATCTGATGCCAAACAACACAAAACCTGAGATCCTGTAAACACTCAAGACCCTCGAATCTTTTAGCTCTTGTTTCAGCTGGTTTCTAATTCTAGCTTTCAGAATGGAAGATGAAACCTGACAGGTTATGTTGATGAACCAGAGAGTGTATGCTTTTCAGGTAGAACTACGAAACCCGTCAGGTTCCAAATTTTATAAAGCCTGGGACTCAGATTTGGTACGTAGAGTGATGAACGAGAGTTGTTTGATTAGACCAACTTACTTTCAAGGGACAAACTGTTTCTGGATCCTGGAAATTGATTGGTCCTGGATGGATGCCGATGTTTTCCAAGCTATGCTCATAGAACTTAAAATTGTTCCAAGACACCTTTTTTTTTGGGTTAAATCTTCATAACCAATACGAAAAATCAGCAGTAAAACAATCGTGGCCACAAGTTCAGCATCACTTGAAATAAGCCTCGTGAATAATTTCATGGGAATTCAAGGATTCATCCAGTCAACAAATCAATCTAGTGAACTGGAATTCCAGTCATCGGTGAAATGATATCTGATACAACTTTTGATGATAAGTGATGAGACACCACATCTCCAATCTGTCCTCAGCATCACTTTTCTCCTATTGAACGTGTCAAGCTTTGAAAGCAGCCCTCTTCTGAAGAAGCTCTCCAATGGCTTCAATTTCCTTTTTTTTCTTCTCTGATGCTGCCTATGTAATGAGAATATGTTCATATCATAATTTCAACTCTCAAGGAACAAAAATATTCTTAATGTCTCATTGTGTTTACATAAATGCTATGTTTTTTTCACACACACACATACATATATATATATATATATACACACGCACACATAAGCTTGCTAATGATTGTAATGGTTTTAAAAAATTGAACAATTTAATATCGATTGAACCAATTGAAATTTTTAATCATTATATATATATATATATGACATGAGTTTAAATAAATAAATCTAGAAATAATATTTTGCACACAAATGAGTTATTATGAGGTTAGTTAATATCGTCACCTAATGATTGGGTATTTAAGTCGTAATTATCATTTTTCCATGCATAACTTAATTGCCAATTTAATTTCATTTATTAGAAAAGGTTCAACTTTTAAAAAATTTAAATAAGTTAATTTTGGAACCCTACATAGTTACCCAAAGAAAAAAAATAAATATGTTCATAAAAATTAATTTATTTTATTTCTTAAGTGATACTATTACACACAATAAACAAAGTTGAGTGCACAAGATGGCTTAAGTTGTAATTATTAAAACATACTTGTAAGAAATAATTAAAGTATAAGTAACACTTTTTCTTGATAAGATAGCTAAAGTGAACATATACTAAGATAAGAAAATCTCTTTTTTAATAATCTAACTTATTTAAGAATAATTTAGAAGCAACTTCTTTATTACTTAAGAATAAAGATGCGTACTATTGAACCTTTCCAGATTTTGCGTATCAATGAGATTCAGTATTATTGACGTCACGCTTATGAATAAGAAGCCTTCCATTAAACTTCTCCATTAGAATTCAAATACTTCATAAGTACATCCAAATACAAACGTAATTTTGATTTTAATTTACACTAATTATTCAATATTCTTGTCAAAAAGTATAGTGCATACAAGAATTTTGCAATGATTTATAACTTCAAATTTGAAAAATACGTATGACTTAGGTATATAACTATATTATGTCCTGAGAACTAGATTAAACTATGGTTGGTCATCCATGTCCAATCATAGTACCCTGAAGAAGCCTCAGACCAACCATGTCCTATCTCCAAAAGCAAGAGATGTAAAGTAAGATTAACAAGTACATGGTGTTCCAAAACGCCCAATGGTTATCATGAATCTCTCGTTAATAATGACGATAATGTCTGTTATAATCTAAAATCCAATTAAATAAGAATTTAAAATGATGCTGTTTTTGTTAATCAATTTTTAAGTTATTCAATAAAATAATATCATTTTATTAAGTTCAAACTAATTACTTTTAAACCGATCGAATTTGATCTAAAATTTAATTAATATTACTTAAAAGAATGTAAATTATCCGAGATAATGCAAGTTTATATAATGAGAGAAGATGATTAAGCTACAGAAGATCGAACTACGTACAAGGAAGAACCGTAGAGTTGAAAGCAATAACCATATGAGCTACAATCCTTCTTAGCACACACATAAGTAGCTGTCCCAGAACAAATTGAACAAAAAAGTTATTACAAAGTCCTGGACATATACACTACTAAAGGTCACTATACTCATTCCAACACACTAACATGACAATACATCGCCGGAAAATGTAGAACCTTGCCCTTTTTTCCTTCACCAGCCGGCAGCATCTCCGGCAAAAAGATCTGAAGGGGTATTGAACTTTCCATTCAGAAAAACTTGGACACCTTTGCGTCATATTCACGTCTCTGTTCTTCTTGAATAGTTGTTTGCTGTGCAGTGGTACTGTGAGCATTCGATCTTGTTTACTGCAAAAGGAAATTTGGTGGTGAAGAGACAGGAAGAGAGGGTAAGAGGCCGACAGATTCTTAAGACGGTTTGGTGGTGAAGAAAGTGAGGGTTTTGAGGGTTTATATAAGTTTGATTTAAGGCGGTTGAAGAGACTTGCATTAACTAGATCCATTTCTTTAATTTTTCAAGTGCTAATTAGGGAGATTAAGGTAATATCATTTATATATAGTATTTGATGTGATTATTATGAATTACATATTCAAAAAGTGTCTAATTTTTTAAGTTTTGTAATTTAATGTCAAACTTTTTAAAATTCTCTATTTAGTAATTAACTTTTTACAACTTATCTCATTATTTATTATAATTGTGATAAAAGGTGTTCCTTTATAATTACAAGATCACAAATTCGAATCATGGAAATAACCTCTTTATAAAAATATAAAAAAATAACTCTTTCTAAACTCTCATAAAGCGGGAAATCTTACATATTAGATTGGTTGACTTTTAACTTTTACGATCATATTTTTAGAATTTAAATGCTGCATTTTGTAATTATTGCAATTGTCCAATTATAAGCAGTGTAATTAGCAATTAACAATTTTAAATCCTATATGTTTTTCCCCAACATTTGAATTACACAAGATCTTCCGTTGAATGGTTACTGTAAGATGGGTCCTTCACCAATGACTACTGATGCCCAACATGTGCAAATGTGCAAATGTGGAAAGTAGGTGGCTTTGGTGCTATGTTCATTTTCAAAGAGCATCTCATGAAAATTACTCAGACAAGTAATTCACTTGATTTGACTTGAAGATAATGAATTTAGTTTGATTAACTTTGAATGATGAACTGATTTTGAAGACGACCGTAACAACTTGAATTTAACCGAGTTAATTTTAAATCGAATTTTGAATTGGATTCAAATTGTATTCAAAAGGGTCGGATTTGGATGATTCGATCCATCATCATTGCTAAATATATAAAATACAAAGTGGTTTGGGTAGTCCACACCATTGAGGTTTTGTCCCCTTTGGTCTCCTAGGCAAGGATCTCGTTGCTTGAATATGAGACCTCAGGGTTTTGTTGGGTGTAAGACCCATGCTTCTCACCACTGAGCTACGTAGTCCAGTGGTGAAAGGCGTGAGTCTTGCACCCAACAAAACCCTGAAGTCTCAGGTTTAAGTGATGAGATCCGCACTTAGGAGACCAAATGGGACAAAACCTCAATGGTGCCGGCTCACCCAAACCAAAAAAGCGCTTTTTTAGTTTGTGTGGGCCCGTACTATTGAAGTTTTGTCCCCTTTGGTCTCCTAGGTCTCCTTACTTTATCCGCTTGGAAAATTCGGGAGTTAAACCTGAGATCTCAGGATTTTGTTAGGTGCAAGATCCACATCTCTCATCACTGGCCCAAATCACAAAGGAATATGTAGAGAAATAGCAATAGGAATCCTAGTATTTCTACGCAAAGACATGTACATTTAAGGAAGCTTTGTCTGAGAAATGATTAAGATATTATGAAGTTGTTGAAGTTACTATACTCATTCGCTCGCTTCCTATGTAGATATCTTTGAAAATCTCAACAAATTCCACAACAATCTAAGCCAAAAACTCTATATTCAAACCGGACCTTCTTATATGTCATTTTCTCACAGTATATCCTTAAACCAAAACTTTACAATTTTATTAGGGTTGACTACATATCGAGTCTATAGTCAAAATTTTTCAATTCAAATTCGTTTTGATTGGGATGGAGGACGAAACAAGTTTTTTCAACAAATCAAGTCTATAGTTTGAGCTTGATTCGATTTTTTCAATCCGAGCTTAATCTAATTAAGTCGAGAGTCAAAATAATGTCGTTTTTATAGAATTTAATGATATTATTTTATTTAATTAACTCAAATTTAACAAACTGAAATTGAAATTATGTTTTAAAAGTCGATCATAAATTAAACTGAGAAGACAAGAAGTTTAAAAGTTAAAAGATTCAACCAATATTAGGTCATCATAAAATCAGCTAAAGATTGAATAAAATTAAAAAATTTTAAAATATGTTTTCACTTATTACATAATTTAAATTTTAATTAAAAATTATTAAATAAAAATTAAGTTATTTATTTGAGTTTATAATAATTTATTAATTTATAAAAAATAAGTATTAAAGTAAATATTTCTTAATTATTAATAATGTCTGCAATAAGAATGTGGCAGGCGCTTTTTACCTTTTGTGCAAGTATGGGGAACTGAACAACATAAATGTGACTTTTGAAGCTAATCATCAGAAAACCAAGCCCAAACATATATAGCAACAAACATATATAAGTCTTTTAGCCCATACCCACTTTAAATCTTAGCCTTTCGTTCAGGTTTCTAAATTTAGCTTTCAAACCGAAGGTCAATACTTTGATAGATTCTATTAATGAACATTTGGGCTTGTCAAATTGATATATGCCCAAGTTGTCCTTCAATTTTCTAAAATGAGAAACAATTTTTAATTTTTAATTTTAATTTTTAATTTCAATTTTTTCTTATTTTTATTTTTTTATATTTTTATATAAATTTAACGAAAACAACCTGTATATTAGCTAGAGGTAAGATAATGTACTATAAAAATTAGTGATTTAAAAATTGAACAAGTTTGGTTGGTTTATTTATAAAATTTTTGAATCAACCAACTATTTGTTTTGATTTATTTTTAAAAATATTATTAAAAATTGGTTGGTTAATTAATTAATTAATTAATTTTTATAATCTAACTAATTGTCTTAAATCAAAATAAATTAATTATTATGATCTATTTCAAATTTTTAATGCAAATTGAAAAAAACAGTTATAAAATTAATATTTATTTAAGGATTGAAAAACTTTTAGTTCCTTTTTTAAATTAAATTTCAACTTTTTAAGTAATAAGAATATTCTTCTTTTTTAATCATATTTTAAATTTATTTATTTATTATTTATTAAATTTTAGTTTTATATCCGTCTAATATAAGTCGAACTTTTTAAATTTTGAACTTTTTATTTTATTAACTTAATTTTTATTCCAAATTTTAAAATATTGAAAAAAAATTGAGATAGAGAATGTAAAAAAGAGATTTTGATTAAAAAAATATTACTAATGAAAAGTTAGACCGCATGATGGAGTATTGATTTGGAGGCCTTTAGAGCCCAAACAAGAATTTTATAAAAAATGTCCAACTCAGCCCAAAATTAAACAGTTTGTTTAGTGAGTGATTTAAATTAAGATTTGGAGTAGGAAGTCCTAGGTTTCTTAAACTCTCTCTCTATCTTCAAGATGCCAGCCTGGCAGCACGGTCCATGTGGAAGAGCTTCACAAAGAGAATCTAAACACAAACATCAAGTGAACATAAAGTGGGAATAATTATAGTGAAAATGGCCAACTACTTTCGTACTAATGCAACAACAATTAGCGACATACCATCTTAACAAGGCATGAGTTTAGGGACAAATCCTCAATTCCGAGGAAGTTTAAGGATTAATTATACGACTAAGGACATTACTTAATTCAAACGCTTCATAAATGAGATGTCTTGTTTAACTTTCCGCTGCGTTAAGTAATCAGATTAATAATTGATATAATGACGTTCGGATAGACATGTAACGACTGTATTATTATCTATAAATTTAAGTTAACTATATTAAAAAATTAAAAATTAGTGTCATTAGGTCGAATCATAACCGACAATAAATGGATTATTACATAAGCAAATAATTATCAATCACATGAGTCATATGATCGAATGATTGATTCAGATTTTTTTAGTGAATCGAATCTTTTATTTTAAAATTATAACTTTATATCGTAAAATTTATTTTAAACTTTTATATTCAAGATCTATGTTTATTTAGTCAAATTTACATAATTATTTTAAATTTTACCCTTTTCTTTCATATAGAAAAGCGTGTGATATTTAGTAAAGATTCAATCAAGTTAACTAAAGCAAGAAGCATTGTTTTGTGATGTAACGAGTTAAACTTTACCCACCACGCCTATCCTTAATTTGAAAAAGGAAGTTAAAAAAAGAGGGTTTCGTATGTATAGAGGATAAGAAGAAAGTGAAATCAGAGTTTAAGACGAAAAAGCAAGTTTGATCGTGGATGCTAAAGTAGTTGTAGTACTAGGTTGTTGGCCATGCATGACAAAGGCATATAGCCCCCATCATTCTAAGCTACCAAAGTTAGTTAATTGGATTGGTTACATGATCTCTACTTAATTACATTGATTAAGCTTAATCATCCCACCAAATCACTCACCCAGCTAAGCAACTAACCTGTAATTGTCATTATTATAAGAGATTGCTAATTGGGATCCAATGGTTAATTACTCATCACTATATGCATCCTGTTCGTGTGAATATGGACACGTTACGTCTCTTTATTGGTCTATCAGTAACATCACTTGCTAAGTGTTTAACTAATGAATCTAACTTTCATTATTTTAATGTCATGACAATTTCGTTGGAGTAACATTAACCCATTTGATTGGGTTGGTCGTACTAGATCCAAAATCAGACTCAGAATGACGTATGGATCTATTGACCCATCTTTTGAAGATTAACCTAATTCTCAAAGGTATTAGCCGTTATAAATTCATTACCTAATGATAAAAAAAGGTATGATTCTCATAACCCTATTTTTCTTTACTTACCAACCATCAAAAGCTCTCATAAACAGCTAACTTGAGTGCCAGAGGGGCCTATCGAAAATCAATCATCGGCGTGCCTTCATTATTTTGCAGGTATCTTTGACCAAGAATCAGTCAATCTCATAAATTCAAGCAGCAACGTCCAACCTCATCAAAATCCGACAAAATCACCGTCAAAAAAATTAAGTTAGATATTGAGTCGATTTGCTTTGAGACGGGTCGAGACTTTCTGGATGGTTGCAACATTAGATATCATTAGTGTTCGATGGCTGTGTAATTGACATTTTGTGCCC
>JANTNU010000003.1:34004234-34014618 GCA_024752395.1 Erythroxylum havanense
CATTTAAATAATATGGACTGACCGAGTCCAAGATCTAGGGACATTAACCTTGTAGTTAGTCCCATGAAAACTGACTTATTACATTAATATATATATATATATATATTGTAAAACAATTATAGGATCGATTCGTTATGCGTACCCGTATCTATAACGTTTATCTTGATGTTGATATAAATGATCGTATTGATTTCCTCTCGTCTTCTCTCGTTAGCAAATTCCTCAATGGTTCAGAATGAATGCATTTCATAAGTGTTTACAACTTATATACTATAACTAAAGAACACGCCATTTGGAATTAGGAAGAGAGAGGAAAAGGGTCTGTAACTCATGTGAGACCCAATCGGTAATACCCAATAACCATTATCTTGAGTGCGTTTCATAGGACTCAATATATATATATATATATTATCAGTTCTTTAATACATGAATCAAATTCTATATTAAGTCTCTTGCGAATTGTCTTGTTATGTTCAGACAATAATTCAGATCAGTGTCAATATAGTTTCCATCGAAAAGCTAATTTATGTTTGACTTAGCGTACCAAACATGAATTGCTTAACATTATATATTATTATTATTATTTTCTTTTTCAACAAGATTCGTTGATTAAATTTCCATGCAAGATACGTATTAGTCTCTTTCAAACTCCTTTTCTTAGTACTTTTCTAATTTGATAATTCCTTAGCTATTAATCTAGGAATCATCTAAAAGTCGATAAGACGGCACTATGAAGAGATATTTTCTATGTATATGTAACTTTATTTATTTTTTTTCCTTATAATAATATAAAAAAGTCTAAGCAGTCCACTTAAAGTATGAATTTTGATCGGGAAGAGGTCTTCGTTTACCAAGATACATAGAATGTACAACCTCTTAACATATTCTCCATTTCCTCTTCTTTTTCTTTCACCTAAACTTAACTACAATCAAATTGGAGTTGTTGTGGAACAACTTTTGAATAATCAACCCTTGTTTGAATCTTTTTTTGTCGCTTTTTATGATTATTTTTGTTATCAAATTATTTACAAAAGTTTTTTAAATTGAACACAAATTATTTGAATAAATTTTCATATTTTAAAATTTTTTATTATTTTATATGTAAATTTGTTTAGTTTTGAATATTTTATAATTAAAAATTACCTTTTTAAATAATTAAAAGAAAATATATAAGTAAAACATCAAAAGTTTAGTTGTCTATTGTTTTTTCAATAGAGAAATCTATAGTTTGCATGATTATTTTTTATTCTATTTTATTAATTATTTTTTAGTAAGGAGTCTCTTTCAAATTGGGAAAATTAATTTAGTACATATAATAATAATCATATTAGAGGACCAATTATAGAGTCATTAATAATTATTACTATTAAATAATAAATTTTTACTGTTTATAATATTATTGGTCATCTATACCCACCAATAGACTTTTTTTCCCCCTTATATAAGTTTTTAATGCATATAATGTTGAATTTTAGGTTTATGAATTCAAACTTTGTAGGAATTACAATTTATGCCCAACTATATGCTTTTATATCCTCATCACCTTAGACAAGATTAAAAGAGAAATTATTTCAAAAGAGTGGATTAATAATTTAATAGCACTAAATGTGTTGGAGAATTTGGGTTCCAAATTGAGAGAGTTTGTTTAATTGTCTTCCCTTGGCAATAAAAGCAATATGTAATTAAAGACTATATATCATTTCCAAATTAATCCTGATGGAGAATCATATAATACCTTATAAATAAAAAAAAGGATATAAAATTTAATTTTTTTAATTATGAAATATTTTTTCTTCTGATTAGGAACATAATAATTAAATTCCTTTTAATTTTAAGATTCAAGCTTTAATTCTCTTATTTTCACTAATCATTACACTAATCCATTATAAATATTTGATTAACTTTTGATTATGTGACATGTTTATTAAATATTAAAATGGCTCAAATCGGCTGAAAACATCTTATTATATCGACAAATCAATTATTTAAATATCCTTAAAATTTTATAAATCTCGGCCTTCGTCCACTCAAATTATAATTTACATTCACCAAAGAAGAAAGGGTTCTTAAAGAATAGTAGGAATATGTCAACTCAGAACATCTAATGCTATAGTGTGCCATATTTTAGTTTTAAAATAATAAATCAATAATAATATTTTTTTTTTTTAAAAAAGAGAGACCGAGAACGCTAAGGCAAAAGACCAGGATAGTGTGCTGTGCACCCATCGGTGACAAAGAGAGATTGGCTTCAAGTGAAGTCGTATGTGTATATAAAGAACCTCTAGCAAAAGCCCTCCTCGCCTTACCTACTCTCCTCATCAACTAGCCACTAGATCTTCATCACTCCACTTCATGTTCTTCTACTGCTACATTTTTTCACCATTGATGATTTGTTTCAAAGCAGCTTCAATCTGTCAATGGATGTTTTTCCCTTGTTTCGTCCTGTTGAGGTTATCTCTCTATATTATCTGATTTCTCTTGTCCAGTCACTTTGCTTTCTAACAACAGTTAGAGGGTTAGACTCTTCCCTGGAATCGTCTCATAAATCATCAGAACAGAAAAAGCAGTTGGTTCGTCTCCTTGAAAATTGCCCCTTCCTTAAATTTGTCAGTCTTTTTTCTTCTCATGGGCAATGTTTTATAGCTCTAAATAGTTGAGGGTTCCTCTCAGATCATCAAGAAACATGGGAAACGAAAGTATCTATGGTTCGAATGTCTTCGTATGTATGCCTATAAAGGCAACAAAGTAAAGGGTACTTAGTTTTATGGTAGAAGAATTTGCGGTCTTAGTTCCTACTTCCTAGGAAAGCTCTATTCATTCATTCACTTTGCTTCACAAGATCGACTGATCCAGACTTTATGGTAGAAGAATTTGCGGTCTTAGTTCCTACTTCCTAGGAAAGCTCTATTCATTCATTCACTTTGCTTCACAAGATCGACTGATCCAGACTTTCTTGCTGCTTTCCTCCCTCCCATGTTGTTGTTCACACACGTATGTGTGTATAAGTAACTAAGTATATACAAAAACTTTAATGGGTATATACATGGGGTTCTCCTCTCTTAGACGGGACCGATTAGGTGAAAAATCTGATCTTTCTTTGATCAACAGTCATTGGTTGCAGGTGCAGCATCATCAAGATTCACATGCAAGCAAGGCTTGTTTTTTGTTATAGGTAAAAAGTACAAGCCCTTTTGCGTGCTGTTTTAAGTGTTATCTGAGCATGAGAATCTTGATGATGCTGCATCGGCGATGAATGACTATGCCTGAAGTAGCTGGATCTAAGATCTTCTGCATCTAAAACATGGTAAAGCTGCTTCAATTGTTTCTTCTTTTTACTCTAACTTTTGCCTAAATTTAGTGGGTTCACTGAGTAATTATTGTCAGACACTATGTAATGGCTTCTGGGCTGTACAGAACATATGTAGTACAAGTCCAGTTGCAATTCTTCTTGATATTAGTGTGTTGGGGGTCCTCCCTTTTATCTGTACTCGTACAGGAAATGAAAGATACTACTGCAAATTAAGGACAGGAACAAACATACAAGATCATTGGAACAAGAATCAGGTGAGAGTTCTAAGTTTTTTCCATAACCTTTTTTCATGTTTAATTGATATTCCTGTATTTTGTGAGCTTTACCATGTGGAATACAGTCCATTTGATGTACTTATTATCAGGGTTCTGATGAAAAGAAGCCAAAAACTTCCTGAGATTAGGGTTTTTCTTTGTCTTTTTGGTCTATTCCTAAGAAATTTAGGATTAAACAAGTAAGAAGATTATCATAGATATTGACTAAATAAGGAATTCTTACTCTAACTGAACTGGAAAAGTTGTGAAAATCTTCAGATTGCTTTGAATTTGTTCCTTCGCCTCTTAAATTTTATGTCTCAGCCAAGAAAAGTATACAATACCATAAATTTGATAGAGTAATTCTGATATGTGATTAACAAAATATGTATATAAACATCTCCACAAGCAAATATCGCAGGCAATCCTCAATTACCAAGAGAAGTCTTGATACTTTTAGATGGAATCCTCCTAATGTCAGCCTATTTTTATGATTGATTAGCTACTGTGATCTTTTCAGAAATTATTATCAGATGAGCTAACTCACCATTTTCAACCCCGTTTGTTTCAAACTTCCTTTTGGTTTAGGTGCTAGTGAATCATCCTGTAAGAATAGAACAGCTATAGTGCATCATTTGTTGGAAATATAAAGTAAAATGAAGTACTATCCACTGTTGCTTTTGAGCATGTTCAAGGTACTAAATCATGATAATTTGGATATTGATGTTTCCTCAATTTTATTCCTTTTTCTTATGTATGAGTCGTCCTCACAAAAGGATCTCATAGGAACTTGCTGGGGCTTACAATGTTTGCTTGAGGATGTAGAGAGAAATAGATACGTAATATCACATCTAAGGTCGTATTCAAATTAAATGTCGTGGGATTGAGCTTAGGTTGAGGACATGTTTACAGTCAGGATTGCTCTGGCAGAATGTCCCACATGCAAAGACCAAACAAAAACAAAAACAAATAGCTGTAATTCACCTGAAAAAATGGAAAAAAAAAAAAGAGAGAGATGATCATTATGGCTCTAGTTGACTGAAATTTTGTATTCGTTTTTCAACTGCACATGATCATAGAGTAATTTATGTAATCGATGATGGAGGTTTAGATCCTGAGTTATAAAACTTAAAACCCTTTTGGTTTAATATTCTATTAAGCTTGCAAGATGCGACCTGGTATTATTCCATGTCCTATGTTTGGAGGATGCTCAAAAGGACCCTCCATTATCGATTTATATATGCATATTTTGGTAGTGATAGTTTCATCATTCATCTTTAATGTTACGATTTCGTTACTGTAATTGATCGTATTATGATCGTAATTAATAACCTGCAATCACAGCATAATCGGTAGTTTGATCCATTTCAAGTTTCAGGAAGAAAGAATCTTAAAAGCCGTGTGAATGTGGGGGTGACAACAAGAGCTGTTACGTCAAGTTGATAACTCAGGGAAAAGAGCAGAAAGATGATCCTTTTCCTTCTCAAGGTCCACACAGAACTGAACAATAAAAAACAACTTCAATGTGTACTGTCTGATCTGATGATGGCAAATCGATTCGGGTTAAGAATGGCTTTGTATGCATATGCAAATAATTCAGTTTTTTGGACGTTGCTAGCCAAAATCTTTCACTTCTTGATTTGATGCTTTCTTCTCCGGTAAAAATAAAACCTTTGAAGTCACTTGTGTTTGCTTGTTATTGTATGGTAACATTGTAATGTTTTTGCATAGAATGAAGTGTTTGAATTATATAAGTTCTAGTAAGATTTTTCTTGGAGTTGGATTCAATCTCTTTGTAAATTATTTAATAGAATATGTCAAATATATAATCAATAATTATTTACGATAAATTTCGTATGAAAATTTAACAAAAATACTAAAATTATATTTGAATTTAAAATAAAATAAATTGAATACAAATTTGATTATCAAGAGATACCTAAAATAAAATTCAAAATTTTTAATATTGATAGACACATTACGAAAATTAATAATTTTTTCTTATGATATCGAAATTAAAAATTTTCAATTAATTAATCCTTCTTTTTTGTCATAAACTTTCGATAAATTAAATTATCTTATTAAAACTTATTTTGTATTTATTAGTAATTTAATTAAAATAGGTAATAAAAATTTGTGATAATTTTGTAAAAATTGTGTCATTTTTTAGTTCACATTTGCATGAAATTCTATTACAATATAAAAAAAATTTGTGAAAGCTAACATGGCCAACAAACCCCATAGCCACGTCTTCTTCCCTTCAATAACTCACTGCCATTAAAGTTAGGCATATTTGTACGTCGTATTATTGAATATGGTACAATGACATCTAACATCTCCCTTTTCATTGATAGTGGCCTGTCCATCTTAATATTAAGTGGCTCAAGCAAATATCTTAAGAAATAGTTTCTGATTTGTGTTGTTATTACCAAATCTTTGCGTAAGCCTCGTAAATAATCTCCTTTTTATCGCACTCGAGGGTTATGTATTATCCGATTCGATAAAATTAAGTTCTGATTATTTTAAACTTATTAAATTTTGTTAAGTAAATAAATTACAAAAACATTAATATCATAACTTATTAAAAAATATTAGTTTGTACTAAAATTAAGAAACTTTAAAAGTTGACGGTCCCCCCCACACACACACACTCTCGGTACCTTTTCCCTTCATTGATCAACGAAAGTTGAATTGATTACAGGACAAACTATTGAGATGTGTGCTTGCAATTCTTGGTATGATCTTGCACAAGTCAATGAGGTTGGCCAATGGAATCAACGGTCCCCACCACTCGTCAGCATGATGATTAAAATGCACCTATATGTAGAGTCCCCATCTCAAAGAAATATGATAGCAAAAAAATATAATACGGATGATGCCAAAAATTGAATGATCATAACTATCAACTTTGTACCTTGTAATTTGAGGCCACACGAATCACGGGACCGGTCCACCTGTGTATAAAAAGTATGTGATTAGTATTTGGTGAGTCCTTTTCTTTTCTTTTTTTTCCCTACCTTTTATGATGGATAAAAGTAGAGATGAAATTAGATCAGAGTTCACTTTGACTAACCTCACTTTAACCTATTATTAACAGGTTAGATGTGAGTTAACTGAATTTCAAATTAGTCCCTAAAGATTAAGTTTCAGGATTAGGCTGATAGTAAAGTTGCCTATGATTAAACTGACTCAAAAATTAACCCCAAGTAAAATGGCATCATGTTATTCATTTTCATATTTTTTAATTTAAAAAAAATTCGAAGCCGGTCGAGTTAGTCTAGTGAAGCTTGACCCTTATAAACAAAATGTTGTCGTTTTGTTAAAAACGACATCATTTTTGTATTTTTATTTATTTTTATTCAAGATAGACCGAGTAGGGTTAGGGTTTAAGTCGTATCCATGGTCAAATTTATTGTCATTCTTAAATAAAAGTTGATTTTTTAATAGCATAAAAGGGAGATGTCATAGTGGCTTTTGATGATTAGAGCTATATGCTTTATCCCATAATGTAGGGTTCAAATTCTCATAAGTATATGGGTGAAAAAATGTTAATCCCAACATGGAATTAGAATACAAATTACATAAATTAATAAATAATTTTGATCATGTTAAAAGTGCAAGATTTGATGTAGAATTGATAATGTTAAAACTTTGAAAATTTTAAATTTAAGTTTGTTTTTATTTGAAGTAAATTTTCTTGATAGGAACATAATCTAAATTTAGTTTGAAAAAATATAAATTAGTTATTAAAAATGTATAATTAAAGTCAATTATATATATTTGAATCAAATTTCAAGTAAGTTTGAATTTTTTATGGTTTGAACTCAAGTTTAAAATTAAATATTTTTATTTAATTTAATCCTAAATTAATGGATCAAATTAATTGGGATCTGATTGGATGAAAGCCAATTTGAGCTCATTCCCTAATTTATAACAAAATAATAATATTTCTTATTTTATAATAATAATAATAATTTCAATTATTATAATCTTGATTATTTTGTTATTGCCTAATGCATTTGACATTTGACTGCATATAATTATGGATTATAATTTTTTAATTAGGGATATTATTGTTAAAGAGTCAATGTATTCAATGCTCAAAACTCTCAATTTTAGGTAGTTTAAAAAGGGTACGGTTATAAAGGAGTAACTTTATCGGTTACTTAAAAACTTAGAAATATTATTGTGATGGTGTTAAATAAAATCAAATAATATAATAATATTAATTGACCATTTTATAAATTTTATATTTAAAAAGTTTCTTTCAAACAAGAAAATTTTCTTCTATTGACCCAAGGCCTGAGAACAAATTAAAATTTTCAAAAGATTTGTCTTCTTGGGCCAACCGGAGACTAACTAAAGAGTCTGGGCCATAATGGGTTCTGAATTATTTAGGAATACAAAATGGGCCTTTGAACATCAAGCCCAATAAGGAATTAACTTGCATGAACAAAACTCAAACCTAAGACACACACCTACTACTTCCAGTTCTGCTTCTGAATCCAGGAACATCAATCAATGAAGTGCAAGAATATCGTTTCTATACCAGTCTTTAGCGTGTTACTATTGGTGGGTATTGTTTATTGTATCACGGTTTTCATTTTCATTGAGGATTGGGTTGGGTTGCACAGCTCAACTGGGACTTTGAATGCTTCCATCTTCACTATATTGGGTTGTCTATGTCTGTTCTGCTTCTTTGTCTGTGTTCTGACCGACCCTGGTCATGTTCCGTCTTCATACGTACCGGATGTTGAAGAAACTCTGCTCTCGGATCAAGAGCCCCACATCAAGGTCAGTTGTTTCATGGTTTCTTATTAGGACTTTGTATTTGCTTCTCTTATCCATTTGAAGTTTTGAGATTTTTTGTTTAGAGGGTGAGAAAATGGAGTAGAACAGAGAAAGATGTAATTTTTTTTGTTCTCGTGGTTTAGGATCATGACTTTCCTTCCTGGTTTTTACTTGGTGACTTGAAATCTGGGAAACAGTTAATTTTGACTGATTGATCATGGTAAAATTCGTTAGAGAATGGTTGATTTGCTTTTTGATAAAACTTGTGTCTCGTGTCTTGTGCTGTTGCTAGGAAAAGGCTGATCTACAATTTCATACACGTCTTTATGAATTGCTTATGGTATGACTATCTGGTTTAACTTCAGGTTTAGCCCTTGGAGGCGTTTTTATTTAGTCGTCGGTGTAGCGTACCAAGAATGATTCTGACGCAGTATTGTTCTTTTGAATTCAGTGTACAAAGCAAATAATTCTTATGGTTTGTATTGCTTTTATTCTCAATGCAATTAAGTGGGATCTTTTTGGTACCAAGAATGATTCTGACGCAGTATAGTTCTTTTGAATTCAGTTACAAAGCAAATAATTCTTAGGGTTTGTATTGCTTTTATTCTCAATGCAATTAAGTGGGATCTTTTTGGTACCAAGAATGATTCTGACGCAGTATAGTTCTTTTGAATTCAGTGTACAAAGCAAATAATTCTTAGGGTTTGTATTGCTTTTATTCTCAATGCAATTAAGTGGGATCTTTTTGGTCAAATTTAACTTGGAACTGATAGACGTTTACTTGCTATAGAGTTCAGAGTCAAGAAAATGTGAGAAGTGCTGTAACTACAAGCCTCCGAGGGCTCATCATTGCCGGGTCTGCAGAAGGTGTGTTCTGAGGATGGTAGGTTGTGCTACATTTCTTGTGCAGTAATTGTTTGATTCCCTAGCCTTGAACTTAGCCTTCCACGGTCTTATGGTTTCTTCTTAAAAAAAAAAAATCGGATGCAGGATCATCATTGTCTATGGATAAACAATTGCGTTGGATATCGTAACTACAAAGCCTTTTTCATATTAGTCTTAAATGCAACTGTGGCAACACTTTATTCATCGGTAGGTATAGTATGATTTTCGTACCTATTATTTTTCTTTAAATAGCCTCAGGTTGTGACAACGGTTTCTTGTATGGTTAGGTGATATTGATCATATGTTCCTTTCAGCTCAATTTCAGAGAAAAGCTTCCTCTCAAGCTTTTCTATGTAAGTGGTTATTAGCTTTTCGTTGCCCCTTTTTCTCTATGTAATTCTGGTTTTTCATTGTTGAATTGATTAAAATGCATAAAGTTCTTTTTTTTTGAAACAGTCATATGTGTTCCAGCTCTGCCTTGCCTCTACACTACACTACTATTCGGATTCTTTTCCTAAATTAAAATTGATGTCGTATTTTTTAGGTTTTTTCTGGGGTAATGATGTTTTCGTTAAGCATAGCACTCGGAACCTTTTTGGGTTGGCATTTTTACCTCATAACTCAGAATATGACTACTATAGAGGTATAATATCAGTTCCCGTACGTAATATGTGGCATGGATTATTTTATATGAATTTATTGAAGGAAATGTATGTGCCTTTTTCCCAGTATTATGAAGGAATACGAGCAGCATGGTTGGCGAAAAAATCTGGACAAAACTACAGACATCCATTCAACATTGGTGTATACAAGAATATTACTTTGGTATCTTTTGCACTCTCTTTCTTGATAGGTTGATACATTTTATATTTATGCACATATGCTTATATGCGTCCTGTCGGGTTTCATACATGTTGAGATGTGAAGGTAGTAGTATCTCACTGCTATCACTCTCAGGTTTTGGGCCCAAACATGCTGAAGTGGTTATGTCCCACTGCTTGTGACCATCTAAAAGATGGAATGAGCTTTCCAACCTCACATGACGGATAATATTCATTTGCTGTCCCCTCATCAACCGTTGGCAACATCTGCAATCGGTTACTATAGTACAAACTCTCTTTGAAGAAATGGTCATTCAGACAAC
>JANTNU010000003.1:34170034-34190366 GCA_024752395.1 Erythroxylum havanense
CTGAACAAAGATAGAACAAAACAAATATCACGCTTTTATCAGCAACCCCAAAGAACCCACATCCCAAATCGTCGGGAAGCCCAGAATTCATAAGAAACCACACAAGCACGTGATCTAAAACTCCAGGTGATCAACGCGACACGAAGCAACAGGCATAGAAAGACATAAAGAACTGACCGTCATCAAGAAAAGAAGCAAAGGACTTATTATTGCGGGCAACTGCTGACCGTACTCGCCTCATTAGTAGTAAGTTCCTTAACCCCGCCATAGAAGAAGGGTTCTTGCTCGCCTTCTCGTCCAAGCTCGCAAGCAAGACGTTCGTCGTTTTGTCCCAATGTGAGGAGACGCTATATTAATATTACTACATATTTAGTTTCCAAAAATATTTAATCATCGTAAGTAATAAAATGTTAAAATATATTATTATAGAAGTTCCTGACATTAGTTTGGGTCCAAAATCTGTGGGCCAAGCCCAATTTTATCGGCTTGAAATTCGATTAAATTTGAATTAAATTTGACTTTTTAAAATTTTAATTATTAAGACGTCATTTCATAATATATTCAAGTTTTAAATTAATACTAGAATTAAAATTCTAAAATTCTAAATTTAGTTAACTCAGGCTCTCTCGTACCTAGACTAGCTTATTGAATTTTATCTTATACATATAATTAATTAATATATTTATTTTATTTTAATAGATAATTTATATTTAATTTAATTACTAAAACTAAAAATTTCAATTTATAAATTTAAGTTTTATAATAAATTAAATTTGAGTTTAAGAAAAAGAGACCTATTTCATAGGTTAAATTAGCGGAACTTAAAATTTCTTAAAATTAAATATTAATTGAATCTAACTAAGATCATCTCATCTCAGTTAGAAAGTCTATTTATGAAATAGGAAGAAGTCATTAATATGTATACATTAAGAGACAAAATGTGATTAAGATATGGAAAGGTGGCAATATAAAAATATAATTTTTATAAAAATGAAATGTTCAAGTGTATGTTAAATAAAGATTTTAAACATATATAATAGTTAATGAATAAATTATATACTTTAAAAAATTATTTAATAATTAATACTTTATTTAAGAAATAAAATTAAATCAATCGGTATTAATAAATTTAACATGTTTTCGCTTTTAATAAATTACACTTAAAAAAATCCCTTGACAAGAGATTTATAGGATCAATTGTTTCAAAACTCTCAACTTTTCATAAGAGGGCCTCTCACCATCAATTGATCCACTTGAAAGAGACTAAAAACTTGATCTTCGGTTGTACTAATTGGACAAGTTTACTGTTTTTGGATGTTTTTGAATGCTTTCAATTTGATCATTGCCATAGTTCATGTCCAACTTACGTTCTTACAGCTTGAGTTAGCATATGTTTACGGGCTCAAATGACATATTACAATGTATATCATGTGTTGGTCTAACTCATCCTAACCCCAAAATGAATGGAGTTGCAAGAAGTGTTTTGGAAGAAGAGAAATTGATGATAAATAAAAGTGAAGTTACCCATAAATATTTATTGAAACTCAAATAGAGTTTGATCAACTTCACAGTTCTTTTAGATTCGACGCCATAAAAGATGGTAATGTTAAATTTGGACTTAAGAATTTTCTAGGACAACAATTAAATTCGTAAAAGTCTAACAATACGCAGTCTTATTCCTGATTAATAAAAAGACTTAATTACTCCTGATTAATAAAAAGACTTAATTTAAGATTTCATTGAGGAAAAAAAAACATAAAAAGTGACAACCAGCATGCTCACCTTCTTAGCTTTGTTTCAGTTTAAAGGTGTGAAGTAATGATCACATCTTCCTCTCAAAACCTTTCCTTTTATGAAGAAAGGAACACCACAAACAAGTTATCAATGGTGGTTTTGTTTAGTGAACACAAATAATGAGCAATGGCCAAGTTAGTATGTGCATTCCTTTTGATAAAGAGCCTCCTTTTCAAGTTTGATTGCAGAAGGAACCTTCCTTACTAAGACAAAGCAACAAATTTTGATGCTAAAGACAAACATAGTCATTAGCAAAACGTTGATTAGAGAACAGATCAAGCAAGAACAAGAGGACAAGGCACAAGGCAAGAGGAAGCTCTGAGTGGTTCATTGAACTAAGTGGAGGAAAAGAAATGTGATTTGACTCTGCAATTTGGTAGTCTATCAGGAAGAGTGGGAACAAGTGAACAAGAACAATATATCAAGTACAACCCCCAGATCTTGGCATTTCTAAAGCAAAACATTCCTGTTAAATGATTGAGTTGCATTTTAAATCCTTGTGAATTGCATTCTGTTCAGAGATTGGACATTTTGTACCAAGATTAAATGAAAAATAGGGTAGAACAAGAAGACAAGAAACAAGAAGGTAACATTAACTACTGATTTTTTAAGTTCATAACAAAGATAGATTGAACACACAAACGCAAATGCAAACTACTGACCGTAGAAGTTGGAAATCACTCTCAGAAAACAACTCCAAAACTATAACCTCAACCAACTTCCCATGAATCCCGAAACACAACCTTTGAGATCAAAATCCTAGACACCATTTTTTAAAGCATCAAGAGCAGGACCAGTCAACCTGCAAATCCTCCAATCATGCAACACCTGAGCGCCCATGTCCTCATAAAACTTAATAGCATTCACATTCCAATCTAGCACACACCACTCCACCCTCCCATAGTCCATTTTCACAGCCTGTGAAGCGACAGCAGAAAGAAGCACCTTTCCAAAACCTTTCCTCCTATAACACTCCCTCACGAACAGATCCTCGATGTAGAACCCTGGTTTGGATAGGAAAGTAGAGTAATTTGGGAAAAACAGCACAAACCCAGCAATCACAACATCATCAGAGCCGCTCCTGAAATTTTCAGCTTCTGGGTCGGTGATAGGGTGATCAAGATACAGTATTTGCTCAATCGGAGTGAAACTTGGGGGCGGAATGATGTTGTTGGGAAGAGGGTGTTGGGAGACTTCGAGGAGGAAGACAGTGAAGGATTGAAAAGGTTGGCCATTGAAGAGAGTTGAGGAGAGTGCGGCTTCGGTGGCAATGCAACGATCGGCCAGGCGTTCGAAGGCAGCCAATTGGTGGATGAGCTTGTGGATGTGGGGGACGTCTAATAGGGTTGCTAGGCGGATCCGGTAGAAAAGTGGGTGACCCACCGGAGTTGAATCGGAGTCCGGTATGCCAGTGGGTGGTGACGGTGTTGGGGCTGGTGGCGGTGGCGGAGCTGCGGCGGCCATGTCGACCTTTTGTTGTTTTGTTTAGAGAAGAAAGGAGGAGTTCACAGAAGCTCTATAAAGACTGTAGCCAGTTCTTATTGCAAAGAGATCTCAATTAGACGAAAATCTTATTACAAATAATTATTAATTATTATAATGTTTTTGGTATATAACATCGTATTTGACTAATTATTCTTACATGTTCTAGTTAGTTCTATGATCTTACTTATCATACATTTAACTTCCATGGTTTAGGGAAGTAGTGGATAAGGATTGGATAGAGTAGAAACCAGGGCTTCAAAGCAACCAAGAAATGACATTTGGAACTTGGAAGTTATCACTTACATTCAAATAATTGGTGACCTACAAAAGGATCGATCTACTCCTACTCTCAACCAAGTTAGGATTTGATTGTACACGAATTTTGCTGGCCCCTTTGCACTCACGAAGCCTAATTCACACTTGCATAAGAGTACAAAAACCTGCCTGATTATGACCAATCTTCAATGCGTCTCATCTATGTAGTGTCCTGTTTTCCTCCTATGACGGCTGAAGTCCGACACAAACCTGAAAGACAAGCCACAGCCCTCGACCTTGCACTGGTATGGCTTCTCTCCGGTGTGGACTCGTATGTGCTCGGTCCTAGCCCATGCCCATTTAAACGACATGGTGCAACCTTTCCAAGGGCATTTCAATGGCCTCATATCTTCATGAACACGTTGATGTATTAAAGCATATTTGTGAGAACTAAACCTCTTTCTACACCCTTCGTAAGGGCACCGGTTGCGCTTGTGCAACGTTAACTCTGCCTTTGTATCAAAACTCATCTGGCAACCTTCAATGTCACACTTGTGAGATCTTTCCGTCATCCGCTTCTCTCTCTTAGGACGACAATGTGAAGCGTCAGAAGTTTTTCTTGCCCTCTTTCTCACTACATTGTCCTTGTTTGATTGTTTGAAGTCCATATCAGTTCTATTTGTTGGATCTTTCCCAGCCCTCGGCCTCAGGCCTTCACATGGACCTCTGATAAAACCATTGCAATTCAACTTGTTAGATGTTTTCTGCTCCAGTCCACTCTTTCTTTTTCTACTCTTTCCAGACCTTGCTCCAAGGCTCACCAATGCGAAGCCCATGCTTTCCAGCTCATCAGATGAGCAAACTTCATTATACTTAAGCATACCTTCTCTGTCACACGATTCTTCTTCAGCTCCAGAAAACTTTTCAATAGGAGAACAAGGCAACCCATAGATCCCCATTACATCGTTTGAAACAGGTTCGTTCTCACTTAGTGCACTTGTAGTTGGATTTATTTCATGCACACGTCTTTCCGTAATGAATTCGCTCCTGGATTTGGTTTCCTGCCGTACATTATCATCTGCAGTACAGAGGTCTAGCGAATGATGCCTTTCCTCTATGGGGGAAGTCTTATTTAGTTGTGTGTCATTGCATAAAATGCTGTCGTTTTCATTTCTCTGGCATGTAGTTTGGGTTTCTTGTGGCCTGTCATTTGCCATAACCGTGTGATCACATTCACTGTCAATGCAAGACTTTTCTGAAGACACATTCTCTTTTTGATCCACGGCTGGGCACATAACCTGAGATCGTAACAACTTCTCGGCACCAGCAGTGCTATCATTGATTTCACTGTTAATGCTAGACTTGTCTGAAGTTGTTTTCTCTCTTTGTTCTATGGTTGGACAAGTTACCTGAGGACATACCAAGTTATCAGGACCAGAAGCCTCCCCTTCCAAAGTATCTCTATGAATTACATCCTTCTCTTTATGAATCACATTACAACTCTCATTTGTGATTTTTGTAATTTCCATATCATCCTCTGCGTGCATTTTCACAGCTGCAGCAACATGTGAACCAGAACTTCTTCTGGACTGAGAATCTTCATTGTCGATGTTTACTCCACTAATCACACATTCCATCCTAGGACTGCAGGCTATTCTGTTACAAACACTACCCACAATATCCATTTCCTTCTTTGAAATTTCCAATGCCTGAAACTCAGACTGATCTATATCACTTGTAACTTCTACGATAGCAGTTGCTTCATGTGGCATCTTGGACACTTCAGTTGAAGATAAACAAAGTTGTGTAGAACCACGTTCAGTACTCCCAGTACCACTAGTGTTAGCATGCTTTTCAAAGTTTTCACTACTAGCAACTAAAATTTCTTCATTCAAGTGCTTCCTGGAGCATCCTTGAAGCTCATTAGTGGAACAATTCATTTTAACTTTAAACTTTCTTCTTGAGTACTGGAGAAGTTTTTCTTTTTTCAAACCCACACCAACTGACTTGTTCCCAGATGCTTCAACCTTATCATCTTTTAGACTGCTCTTACAATCTAGCTGATTCAACTTGACTCTTGACCGAGACCTTCTAGACTGCCAATTGATCTTCAGGAAATCCAAACTGAGATTTCTGTCAGAGAATATTCCTCCCAACGCCAATGCATGGTGAACTTGGTCGGATGGAAAGTTCTTTCTGACCTTTACACAGTACTGTAAGTTTATACCCAGTCTTGATGTCCAGTCCTCCCCATATTCATTATGCTCTTGCTCACCAATTGCAAGATCTATCAAGTTCAGATCTGCCTGGGATGCACTTTCCATTGACACCTCATTACAATTGAAAGGACAATTAATCTCCTCTGCAATGGTCAATGCATGTGCCTTCATTTTCTGATAGTCTACAAGAATGAAGGAGAAAAACATAATTATTAACAACTTATAGAACTTATGCAGTAAATTACCAAGGAAAAATAAGGGGTACAACACTTATGGACTTAGTAGGGTTCAATTAAATTTTAGATACCTGAATGGCAAATTAGACGAAGGTTTGCTCCACCTTTTGATTGTAAGAGCTCCTCTATCTGGATAGCATGCTCCAGACAGAAAATTCGAGGTCTCAAAAATTTAGAAGAAGCATTCCAACCACTGGGAAATTGCAGATCCCTCTGTGGCAGAGAAACATTAGAACCAGTAGGAAGATGATCTGCAACACGAGGTCAGAACAAACTGATTCACTCAGTGCAAACTCTTATGAAACTGATTAGTATGTCAAGATATAAGAATTTATGTCCTTATGTCTCATACAATTCCCTTACTTCGTAATCAAATTCTGATTATATGTTGTGTATCTTAATTCTGATGACAATGGAAAAAATGTCACATTCTACTGATTTTTACATGATGTTCAACACTGCCGTATACAAGAACAATTGTCCAGAACTTGCAAAAACTTTTTCTCTAAATCGACACAGACATCTAGTGATACTAAAATGAACAGTAAAAACTATGATATTAGTCCTTGCATCCATTGGAACATCACCAAAACAAAAAGATTTGAGACATCATAGACTCGATACAACAATTCTCATCGCAAGTTGGGCAAAACAACACATATAAAACCATGTCCAAGATTAATTTCACAATGGAGAACAATTAAGCAGAAAACAGTTATTTATCAAACAAGACAGAAAATTTTCAACTTAATACCTGAAACAGAGCCCTTGACATTACCACCAGTATCTGCAGAAAAAAGATCATTCTCAGATCTTGGAATTCCTGATTCTTTAACTAAATGATCTTCGAGGGACAGAAGTTGTGTTGATGCTCTCTGAGATGGTTGTATTATAGACATAAATGGAAAACCAAGGATCCCACAAGCCACACAAACCAAAGTTCCCGAATCAATTTGGAAATCACTAGAAAGGTCATCATCGTCTGCATACAAATCATTAAGAGATTCCATGTACATGCTCATCTCCTTAAACAGATCATTCTCAGTACTGCTACTACTATATTCAGAATGAACATTGCAACCATTTATTGTTGTGGGTGCAGCAGTAGGAGACACATCAGCTAACGTAGATTCTTTAATTGCACATGGAAGCAAGTCAGGGTTCCATATTGCTACGTGGTAAGTGGAATCTTTGCCAAGAAGCAGATGTACATTGTTGTTTTCTTTCACCATATCTTCTATAAATGCGTTCTTTACTGAAAACTCTCTTTCTTCTTTCTGACGATCTCTAAGTCTGGAACAACGAGCACCAGGTAGCAAATATCTTGGCACTCTGGCACCAAAACAAATACAGCAATGATGGAAATACCAACGATGCATTAGCACTTCATAATTGTATGAGCACTACAAGTAAAGAGGAATAATAAGTAATGCAGTAAAACCTAGCCTAGCAACATGAAAGCATAGTTGGGTGGCACAAAACAGAATAATTTTTTAATCCAACAAAATAAATTTCACTTCCTGTGGGATGTTCAGTTCATCACTGCTACCAATTCAAACTCCCAACTAATTTTTTAACAAATAAAAGACTGTCTGAACTTTGAAAGTTAGTGGAAGCACAGAAGTTGTACCTAGACACAAAAGACATGGTCAAAAGGTATAGAAGTTGTTGATGTGAAAGCATAGGAAGATAGTTCATGGCCGCTCTACGCACTGCAGCTTCTTTAGCTACTTTAAGCCATTGCGGAGTCCCAAAATTAGCTGCTTCCCCACAGTTGAAACCTATATAGACCAAAAAAGGGAAAGAAAATGATACAACTTGATTAAGGTCCTGGACATAGCACTGCCTAACATAAATATAAAGATGCAGTAATGCAACAATAGTCCAAACTACTAAAATATATTAGTATGAGGAGATACTAAATATCACAAAAAGCATCATCACAGAAGAAGAATAGCAACCAACAGTCAGGTTATACACTTTAATATATGTAATTATTATATATTAAAGCCAATGATATACCAAAATCTCTGGTACGTAATAGAGAAAAGTCACCTTAAGAAAGTAAATCTTAAGCATCATATCTCCACTAACGGCATACAATGTCATGAGCAAGGAAAAAGTTTCTTGCCTTTGATAAAAGAGAGTGGGAAATAATAGCCTAGCGAATGATATCCCGTGATCATATTCAACTTTGCAAAACTACCTTACAACTTCCCAGCTCTAAGGAAAAAAAATTGTTTTCTCCTTGACTCAAATTGTTAGATGCTATGTGATTACCAAACAAGGAAACAATTTATAGCACAACAGATAGGTGTCATAACAGTTGCATCCTTTAGAAGAATCGTATATGCAAGACAATCTGTGAAGTGATTACCATGGCTGAAGCCTACATGATAAGACCGTGGAAAAGTCACGACGAATTCTCCAGGATATTGTACTAACCTAAATGAATACCAAGAGTCAACATGAGCATAACATCCAACATATAAAGTCAGTAGAAAAATACGCATTATAATCTTAATGCCACAAATAGAATCCATCTCTTCAAGTATGTCAAACATATACCAAAAGCAACATATTTTGGAGTCCCAAGCAGTACAAGAGCTTAGAAAAACAGAGAAGATAAAGGTACAGAAGTTTGAAATAATAAAGAGGAGAAACATAACTCACCTACAACATGGAATGCCTGTTGAAACAACTATCTCAGGCGAGAGAAGGGTCGTCTTCTCACCCAGCAGCTTTAGAGCAGCTGCCAAGAAATAAAAACTGGGATTGAATCACACAAATACCATAGAGGTTATAACATCCAACAATTTCCAGATTCACACACACAATATCATTAGAAAGTTATACACACCTAAGCTATCAATGTCACCACCATAAGCCTCAGTACGAATGACTTCCTCAAAATCAAATGCATAATCTCCAGGTACAGCATACCAAGTTTTTGGAGAGCCGGTATGAAGAAAATTCATGCTATGAAGCTCATGATCTTCAACATGCCAAGCAAACCAACTGAATAACATACCAATATAAACCATAGGTGAAGTAACGCCTGGAATGTCGTCAGGCATAAAACGTGTAAGTGAGCCAGGTGCACGAGCAATTATTTGCAAATTCCAGGGGCTGTTTGAAAGTTTCCAACCTGCAGTACCTTCCATATCATTGCTACCACTTGCATTTTTTCGCTTAGAAGAGCTTTGACTTTCTTCCTTAAACAAAGCTGAATTCATAATAGAAGATTCCGGAGTTGTCACTGATGAGATGCTTGACTGATTCTCAATATAATTACTGATAACCTTGACAGGGGAGTTATTTTTGTCACCAATTCCAACTTTCTTGCACTCAGAATTCTCTGTATTCCTGCGATATGACTGATAAGAAGCCCTCTTTCGCCTCCGTTTATGAAAATACTGAAAATGACCCTCTGGTTCTCCAAAACCTGACCCAGGAACATCATTTGCATATTCGACATATATAGGCTTCTCAGAAGCTGCTTTCCAAAACAATGTCTCAATAACCAATGGATTAACCTCCTTAATCATACCTAGCACATTCTTTGCAAATGCCTTTGACTTGCATTCAAACTGTTCCAACGTATAAATCTCTCCACTTTGCCACACTTGCTTATGAACAGCAGCTTGAGGATTATCCTTGACTGCCCCTTTTATCCTCTTCAGGTTTTGCCCCAGTTCCTGGTGCCTGGTGGTGAACACTGCCCTGTGCTCCCCATCACTGGATCTAACCCCTAAACTCGTTTTATCTGAGGATGAAACATTTGGCATATCTACATTATCACCCAATTCAGGACATCTGGAGAGGGACTTATTCAAATTTCCAAACACATATCTTTTGGAAGGTTTAGACAAAGGTGGTATAATCTTGCATATACCAAAGGCACTAGCTTCCTTTTCAATCTTGGATACATAAGCAATTGGGTCCGCAAACTCAGTATCCGTTGGCCTAAACTCAGGTGCCAATGGCAACCCTTTAATCCATTTGGGTATTTCCACATTGCCCATTTCAAATACTACCACTTACAGTAAATTAAATCAACACCCTACACTTAGTTGCCAGCATTGTCCAAAGACCAAAACCTTAAAATCACGGTTCTACAAAAACCCAAGATTCAAAATTACACCATTAACTTCGAGATTTTGAAAGACTGAACTAAAATTAAGTGGTAAATTGAATAAAAGAACCTGTTCCTCAAGCAACTGTCAGAATTCGCCTTCTTGAAAACACGCCAAAGTTAGAGAGAGAAAAATGAAGAGTGGAGAGAGAAAGGAAGAAACGACTTATCTAGGTTTGGAGAAATATACTAACATATCAATCGGGCGCAAGATAGTGCCAAGTAGATTGGGTAAACTAACGTGAACTGAAGGAACAAAGCGCCCGAGAGAAATTAACTGTGTAGAAGCCGTACGATTTCGGTTGGGATAGAAGTTTAAGCGCGAAAAATGAGTTGTAGTGCGTGCCACCGGCGCACGTTAGCGGCTGGCGGTGATAAAATATGGAATGGGACGTCTTGGGTGTACGAATAATAATCCTATCATATTCATGATAAGCGATGAATAACGTTCGATCATGACTTCCACATCAGTTGGGCCTTTGATGCAATTTTGGTTTCAGTAGATTTTATTATAATATAATAAATAATTTAAAATATGACTGAAAATATTATTTTTACTTATCAAAAATTAAAATTTTAACTAAAAATATTAAAAATATTAATTTATATATTTTGATCTATAAAAAATTATTAATTTATAAAAATTAACCAATTAGTTAATAAATTGATTGGTTCTTAACAATAAGAATTATTAAAATAAATCGAACAATAAATTTGAACAATTTAAAATTTTTATATATGAATCAGTCAAACAAGTTAAGTTTGTAAATCATTACTTAACTCTTAAGTCTTCACTATAATCTTGAACTTAGTTTTAATCAAAATTTTGAATAAATGAAAGTTAAATAATATCATTTTATTTGAATCCATTAAAATTATTTTAAAACTATTTTAACAAATTTTAAATTAGTCAATTTTAAATGTAATTATAGGCCTCGTTCTTTTATTCTTATTTTTAATAACACTATTTTTCTTATCTTTAATACTTAGTTTTGATACGGGATGATCAAATTGGTAAAATAGAGGAGCATGAGACTAAAAGGTTTTGTATTTTATTTTCCCCACCTATATTTTATTGGTTGAGTCTGTCATATAGAGCTCGCCTAGTATGACATACTCGGTTGATGTGATATACAGGTTATTATGTAAATTTGTAGATTTATCCAGTATGCATCTAAAATGTAGAGACTACAAAATCCTTTGTCTAATTATAAATTCTTGTATTAAAATTTTACCTTTGAGCACGTGAGAAAGCATATATTATATGCATGTTAAATCAAATAATAAGATTTTCATTAAGTTTTTCAATACTAAATTAGTAATATTACACAATCTTCAATATAAAAGTCCTTCAAAATCTATAGTTTAACATTAGTGCATCTCAAACATATAACCAACTTATAATATCTGTTTAGATGGGCTTATATCACTAAAAATTTTTTCAATTGAATTTTTTTAAGAAGAGTTTTTCTAAGAAGTCAATTAAATATTTGATTGTCATTTTAAATTTTTTTTTAAAAAAAAGAACTCTATACAATAGACTGTTTAATAACATAAAAATAAAAAATGTTTTTAATTTTAATTATATTTTATTTTGTAATAAAAAGTATTTGTACATATAAATATTATTTAAAATATATTAAACAATACGCAAAGCATAATATATTAATTATTATATAATTTTAAACCTTATGAAACATAAATGAAAATATATATAGCCAAATCTTTTATATGGATTATAATATAAGTAAAACTAATATCAAAAATAAATATTAAAACATATAAAAAGTTAAATAATATTATATAAATATCAAAATAAACTTGAAGATGTGTTTGTGGATGTTGTAGGAATTATGTGTAAAAACATAAGATAAAGGAAGCTAAAAAATAGGTCCATTAATTGATCTGAAAATTTTACCTGAAAAGGTACTTATTTGAAAAGCTCCAAATTTGAGCTTCTTAAAAAGTTGTATTTTAGCTTATAAAAAAATTATTTCTATTAAAAACATATTTTTGGATTTTACAGTCAAATACTCATTTTAAAAAAACAACTTTTGTGATGAAAAAAATTGTTTATTCATACTCAAAAAGGTGAAACTTAGTTAAAAAGTCATCCTTCTCCATAACTTTGTCATATTTTCAGTCAATCTTTTAAAAATTATATCGAAAGTTTAATTAATAAGATAAAATTTTATTAAATGATATTGGTTTATAAAATTTAATTAATTAATAAAAATTGATCAATTAATTAATAAATTGATCATTTTTTAACAAAAAAAATTATTAAAATAAATCGAATAAGAAAATTAAAGTCCGAATCAAAAAATTGAAAGATTCAAAATTGTTACCGGTAAACTAACTAAACTAGTTGAGTTTTTAAAGTATTGACTTAAAATATATATATATATATATATATAAGGGTTAAGTTGAATTTTGAATTGATTTATTAAATCTGAATTTAATTAAATTTGCTCATATATATATATATATATAGGGGTTAAGTTGAATTTTGAATTGATTTATTAAATCTGAATTTAATTAAATTTGCTCAGTAATTGAAGCCAATCATCTCTTCTGTCTCGTAACCAAACCCGTGTGCTGATTCTGCGGACTCTTTGCAGGAAAGTCCAACATATGGACTCATCCAAAATTTTGTGCCGGAAAAGAAAAGATAATTATACCCCACCACAATATTTTTCTATTAATAATATTGAAAAAAATATTAGTAATTTTAAGTACAGCAAAAAGAAGAATTTTGAATTATTATTATTGTTGTTATTTATCATAATTATACATATAAAATAAAAATAAAAATAAAATAAACAAAATTAACTTTTAAAATTTTCAATTAAGTAATAAATCTTTCATTTTTTTATAACTTGACATGTCCTATTAACCAGAAGTGGTAATAAGGCTCGAGTCCGATCTAGTCTGTGGTCAATGAGCCAGGTTTAAATTGATCGAGCCTTAGCCAATTTTTAAAAACAACCTGGGCTTAACCTGACCTTGAAATCCCACGTGTATTAGCAAAACGATGTAGTTTTGATATTTAAATTAAAAAAACTCCAAGTCGAGTTAAGCTTGGGTCTGGATTAGGTTGTCTCGTGCCAAATCAAGCCTCAGGCAGTAAAGCTGGAGTTGGGATGGGCTCGGCCGACCTATTACCATCCCTATCGATACCTACATCAACAAAAAATAAAGATTTGAGCTGAATTGTTAAAGTTTTAAAAAGTTGATTACTTTGAAAAGTTTAACTACTAAATTGATAAAATCTAAAAAGTTTTTACCCAAATTAAAATTATACTTCATAATTTGATGAATCAACAAAATTTTCTTTTTTTTTGTTACCCATGAGGTGTTCTAGAAGGGTCTCAATTATGTAAAGATACCTTTAAGTTATTTACACATAGACTAATCCCTGCTTGAGCCAGGTAAGTTTTTTGCAGGAAGTAAAGCTCTAGCTCCAAATTTTAAGCGGCTGCATACATGAGGGTGAGTTTGAACCTGTGACCTAACTTAAATCAGAAAAGCTCCTTATCAACTCACAAACATCCTAGGGTTAACCAACACAAATTTCTTTGACCCAATGCTATTAAGGATAATTCTTATTAAGAATATTACATTTTTGTTATTTATAAATGACGAGACTACAAATTTTAAAATAATATATTTTTTGGATTTATTTCAATTTAATTTTAAACTTTTAATTTTCTAATTTAATAACTATTGTTTGGAAGATTCGGATAAATAAAATTAAAATATTATTTAAAAAGGTTATTACATAAAAAATTAAAATTTTTGAAATGTTTAATTTGATAAGTGATAAGAATAATTTTTTATTTTCTATTTACAATATTGAGAAAAAAAACATAAAATTATAACATTTTTTATAATATCTTATCCCTTTTATTATTATTATTATTTATCATTATCTATAAGAACGTGTTCAAGCTAGCAAAAGATCAAGACAACGTGAATGTTTTGTCAAAGTTCTGGTTCTGTATAAAATTCATATTCACTTCCATGTTCCGTAAGCTCCTCCACTATCTGATCTTTCTCTTCCTTTCTTGACATCTCTGAACCAGAGCCATGGGGACGATAAAGCAGCGCGGACTCCTGAGCTGGTGTTCCAACAACTTACGTAAGATGGTTAACAAGTATTCAGCTTGTAACTGCGTCCAAGAAGAAGAGTTATGGACACCGAAGGATGTTCCCAGAGGTCACCTTGCAGTATATGTAGGTAAAGATTGCAGAAGATTCATCATCAAGATTACCATACTCGAACATCCTCTCTTTCAGGCTTTGCTTGATTGGTCTGAGGAGGTTTGCGGGTTCAACACAGCCTCAAAGTTTTGCATTCCATGCAAGGAAAGCACTTTCATGAACATAGTAACTTGTATCAATTCGCAGAAACAATGCAAGCTTTCGGCTTGTCTGTCACATTCCATGCGTATTACTGTATTAGGCATGGCAAGAGGTCGGGTTAGACCGCAGATTTTATTTGACTTGCGGACAACCTGAAGTCCAAGTCCAATCCCCAGTTTCAAAATAACATCGTTTTTTTAAATGGTTAGCTTCATTGTAATGGATATATCATATCAGTAAACATCTCTATCAACATAACTCCATTGCTGTACAAATCGCCATAACTTGTCACTTCACTGCTCATTCTATATTCTGCAATTCAACAGACGAATGTTCTTTAATATGGATCAAAGTAAGATATGGAGGAACAAAATCGTACCTGGAGTTGCATATCCAATGGTGCCTTTTATGCCTATGGAGCTGCTCTGGTTTGATTTATCCGAAACTAACTGGTCAGAATCTTCTGACAGGAATCTTGCTAATCCAAAAGCTCCAACACGAGCGTTCATATCTCCATCCAAAAGAATGTTTCTTGGCTTCAGATCACAGTGGATAATGCACATTTGACTATGGTTGGGTAAATAGCTACATCAATTGTTATGCTTGGCCTCTGGTATAGATCCAAACTTGTAAGCTGATCAGTGTGGTGCAACCACATATCTAAATTCCCGTTAACCATGAACTCGAAGACTAGTGCTTTGAAATCCATTCCCTGGAAATCAATACTCGAACATTCAGTTAATATTGTAACAAGATTTCGATGCCTGGTATTGTTCAGGGCTTCACACTCAGCCATGAAACTTTTGGAAGCTCCAGGGTGGAGCGGTTGAGTACCTTCACAGCTACAGCAACTCCATCTGGTTCAAGAACTCCTCTGTATGCTGATCCAAAACTGCCTGTACCAATCAAACTTCCTGAAGAGAATCGATTGGTTGCTGAGTAGATCACATCTCACTTGCAGAAAAGGGACATTGCATGAAGATTGAGAAATTGGCCTACTTGTTCTTGTCTTCTTGAGCATATAACAGAAAAGTGTACCAGAGGTCAAAATGACAATTAATTTCAACTTGGAAGAAGAATTTGACTTCGCTGTATTTGTGGCAGAGCTTCTTGGTAGATTATTTTCAGAAAGAGCCAAGTACAGTAATTGTCGCAATTTCCAAACTAGATGGGATGCTTCCTTGCAAATGATTTATCCTTAGACTTACTCTTCCTAGTGAAGTAATTTTTCCCTGTAGAAAATGGAATCGTCCCTGAAAGTTCGTTTCCATTGAGAAAGAAATCATTCAAACTCTGCAGTTTTCCTATTGAACTTGGTATGTTGCCTGTCAATTGATTTACCTCTAAACCCAAAGCAACCTGGTTAACAAGATTTCCAATCTCGGTCGGTATAGTTCCACGGAGGTGATTGTTTCCTGAACCTATGATCCTAAGCTTGGTTGAGAAGTTGCTTAATAGTTCAGGTAATTCTCCTCCCAGATTGTTGTCACTAATAACCAAGCTCTGCAAATTAGTTTTATTGACCAAGGTATACAAGAAATTTAAGTCATCCTCTTCGCCATTTCCAAGCATATTATCATTGATAGACAGCTGCTCCAGATTATGCAGCTTTGACAAATTGGGAACTTTTCCGGTGAACTTGCTCCTCGATATGCTCAGTGCAACAAGGTTTGAGGCACTGGAAACTGATGGTGGCACAGGTCCACTATGATGGTTGGTGTCAAATCTAAGGATTTGAAGGTTTTGGCAGAGTCAAGCCTAAGTCCTGTGGAAGGTTACCATGAAGATGATTAGCTGGCAGAGACAAGATAGTAAGAGAAGATAGATTGTATAAAGAAGGAGGAACTGTACCAGTAAGATTATTGTCACCAAATGCAAACTCTTGTAGTTTCTTCAGGTTTTCAACAGTATCAGGAACACTTCCTACCAAATTGTTTCTTGATCCATAAATCATCCCGAGTGACGAAAGATTTCCAAAAGTAGACGGTATCTGACCAACCAAGTTGTTTCTGCTGAGAACAAGTAGCTGCAGTTTCGACAATGATCCAAGTTCCGTTGGAAGTTCATCAAGAAACTTGTAGCTCACAGTAATGCTCAGCAGATTAACACAGCAAGAAATGTTAACGGGATTTCACCAGTCAACATGTTGTAGCTGAAATCCAACTTTCGCAGCCTAAACATATGGTCTAGTTCTGGTCGGATGGTATGGCCTAAGCTGTTGTTCCTCAGGTTTATAATCCTGAGGAAGCTCAAGTTCCCAACGTAGGGTGATAGTTAAAGAGTTTAGATAAAAATGGTGTTTTTGTATTCTACTGTCTCTCATCTTAACCATACATACAAGAGAGTATATATAATACAAATATCAAATCCTAAAGCATCTAATCAGATCGAAATATCAAATCCTAAAGTATCAGATCAGATCAGATCGTATAACAGAAGATTTGTTTGGTTATAACAGTACACTCTTATCCTTATTATGCCCCCTCAAGAGGAAGTGTCGAGGAGAAACTTTCATCTTGGAGCGAAGAACCTCAAACGGCACACGAGATAGAGGTTTGGTCAAGGCATCGGCAATTTGATCAGCTGTGGAAATATGAGATACTCGAATCTGTTGTTGTTGTACCTGTTCCCGAACAAAGTGATAGTCAAGAGCCAGATGCTTCATTCTGGAATGATATACCGGATTGGAACAGACGTACGTTGCACTAACATTGTCACAATAGATGATTGGAGTGGCTGTAGAAGAGACATGTAGTTCAGTGAGGAGGTTACGAAGCCACATGATTTCTGCTACTGTACTGGCAACAGCTCGATATTCAGCTTCTGTAGATGATCTAGCCACTGTTTGTTGTCGTTTGGAGGACCAGGATATAGGATTGTTGCCAAGATAAACCACATACGCAGAAGTAGATGTTTTGGAATCAAAGTTACCACCCCAATCTGCATCACTATATGCCACCAAGTTTAGATGAGTAGATCGATGAAGCTGTAGCCCGTGATCATGTGTATGTTTGAGATATCGTAATGTCCTCTTAAGTTGTCGAAAATGTGTGTCAGATGGACGATGCATGAATTGTGAAAGTTTGTTGACCGCATAGCTAAGGTCGGGTCTGGTAAGAGTAACATACTGTAGTGCCCCTAGAATACGGCGGTAGAGGGTTCCATCAACTGCGGCTGTACCATCTTCAAGTTTGAGCGGGGTGGAGGTACATAGAGGAGTGTTACAAGGTTTTGCATCTGCCATATCAAACTTGCACAGAAGATCATGAATGTACCTTTGTTGAGATAGAAACAAACCATGTGTAGTCGGAACAATTTCAATACCCAGAAAATAACTTGGTGTACCAAGATTCTTCAATGAGAAACGAGAAGAGATAGCATCCATAAACCGTGTCAATTGAGTCCAAGAATTGCCTGTAAGGAGAAGATCGTCAACATAAACTAGAAAATACATGATGATCCCGTTGTGATGATAAACAAAAAGTGAGGAATCACATAAACTTGTCTTGAACCCATATTGAACCAAAAACTGACGAAGTTCATTGTACCATGCCCTCGGCGCCTGTTTTAAGCCATATATCGCTTTTCGAAGTTTACACACATGAGTCGGGAAATCAGGGTGAGTAAAACCAGGAGGTTGTTTCATGTACACAGTTTCCAAAAGATGCCCCTGGAGAAAAGCGTTGTTGACGTCCATTTGATGCAATGACCACCGATTAGCCAGAGCGATAGTAAGAACAACCTTAATGGTGGAATGTTTTACCACTGGGGAGAAAGTCTCCTTATAGTCAATCCCTGGAGCCTGACTGAAGCCTTTTGCAACTAAACGTGACTTGTACTTGTCAATTGATCCATCAGATTTCCGTTTTATGCGAAAGAGCCATTTGCACCCAACCACATTTTGGGCTTGTGAAGCTGGTACAAGATCCCACGTATTATTTTGAACAAGAGCATTAAACTCATCCGTAGCAGATGCCCGCCACTGTGGCAAGCGAAGGGCTTCAGCAATTGTGCGTGGCTCCTCTGTTCTGGGTAATGGGTATTTGCTCATAGTGTATATTTTGGGTTTGAAAATGTTATTTTGTGCTCGAGTGCGCATCTGATGAGTGCGAAGCACAGGTGTGTTTTGTGGTGCTTGTGGTTCAGGTTGTGAAGTTTCGGCAGACAAAGGTGGAACATCTTCGGGAGGTGGTCTTGTCACGGATTCCAGTGGTAGTAGCTGGTGAGGTGGAGCAGGTAAGATGTATTGAGATGGCTGAGAAGGAAAAGGTGGGATAGATAGAGACGGATATGGAAACTGGTCGTCTACAAACTTGACATGCCTTGAGGTGTATATTTTGGTAGTTCGTGGATCAAGGCACAGATATGCAAACTGTGTAGAGGAGTAACCAACAAATATACATGGTAGAGATCTGGGTTGAAGTTTATGGTCGGTGTATGGACGTAACCAGGGAAAGCAGAGACACCCAAAGGAGTGTAGGTGATGATAGGTGGGCGTTTGTTGATGTAAGACCTCATAAGGTGTTTTCATAGAAAGGACAGGGGTAGGCATTCTATTAATTAGATATACTGAGGTAAGGACAGCAAAGGACCAGAAGGTAGGAGGAAGGTTGCTAAAATGTAGTAGGGACCTAGCGGTTTCAACAATATGACGGTGTCGACGCTCAGCAATGCCATTGAGCTCAGGAGTATGAGGGGGAGTGGTCAAATGGGTAATACCATGTTCAGTTAAAAATGGACGAAGCTTGAGAAACTCGCCACCGTTGTCTGAGTATAGTGACTTAATTTGCAAGCAAAAAAACTTTTCAACAACAGTTTTGAATTGTTGAAAAACAGTAAAGACATCAGATTTATTTCGAAGAGGGTAAAGCCAAATATATTTGGAAAAATGATCAACAAAAACGACATAAAATCTATAACCATCTAAAGAGGTAACTGGAGCAGGTCCCCAAACATCGGAGAAAACCAACTCCAATGGCCTAGAGCTGGAAAGACGCTGACTTGAAAATGGAAGCTTGTGACTTTTGGCGCACTCACAAGATACACAAGTTGAGGTGTTTGTGGAGCTAGGCTTGAGTACTTGTAACACTTTATTCGACGGGTGACCAAGAACATGATGAAGAATATCAGGTCGTGATAGATTTGAGATAAAAATGGTGGGGTTGGTGGGAAGGTGGATGTTGTATAGATCACCGTGACAAGTTCCCGAGAGAAGAACCACCTTCGTCTGCAAATCCTTCACCTGAAAAGAATCGGGAAAGAGTTCCACCGAAACTTGATTGTTAGTACAAAATTTTTTTATCGAGATAAGGTTGCATTTTATATGTGGCACAAGAAGGATATCACGAAAAAATAAAGGTTTGTGATTTGTAGAGACACGAAGACTACCCGTATGAGTTATCGGAATAGTATATCCATCACCCACTTGAAGTTGCTCATTTCCCGAGTAAGGAGCACTAGCATTAAGGTTTTGCATCTCGTTTGTGACATGGTGTGTAGCCCCTGAGTCTAGAATCCATGACTGATTTGCAGGAGCATTTTGAGTAGCTACAGATGCAGGCCGCGAACCATTAGGACTGTTCCAGTTAACTGCAGTGGGAGTGCCGTTCCAGTGAGCTGCAGCAGGAGGTCCGTTCCATTGCATAGGCGTACCAGGTGTAGGAAGAAGGCCTGGAGTTATTGCTTCAGTCCAGTAGCCGGCATACGGTGTAACAGGGGCAGCAAAATGAGCAGCAGGTGGCCTCCAATATCCAGGAGCAGCAGCTGACCCCTGTCCATTGCGTCTTCTCTGAATGCGGCGACACACCTTGGCTGTGTGGCCAGATTTTTCGCAAAATTGGCAT
>JANTNU010000003.1:34190466-34201883 GCA_024752395.1 Erythroxylum havanense
ATAGTATGCCGACCAGTTGACCGTCGTGTAGGTCGAGTTCTACGATTCTCTGATGTCTAACTCCGCATATAACACCTGACTACTTACAGAAATGGGAGGATTCATTGCAAGAGGGTCGTTTGTAATTTGAGCCTTGACAGTTAGTAATGTCTCCCTGTCTGTTTCATTCCCAGCAAGTAAAAGAAAGGGAGAGTTGAAACATTCCTAACAGGAAAAGTAAACCCAATTTGCTGGAGCTAATTAGTTTGAAATCCGTACTAAATATGAACATAGAAAAGAAAGGAAGAAGTCAAAGACGAGTTCTGAAGATAAGTTTTTTTCTAACAGTTCTTATAACATACGATCTGCATGTACAACAAAATACTTTGTCTTCAAATACCAGACAAAGCACAGAAAAAGTTACAGAACGAACAAATTCCATAACTTGTTAACCTTATCCTGACAAGGTCACCAATCGATGATGCAAGATTTGGCAGCTGGTTTCCGTGTCAGACTTGCATGGTAGATAAAGAAAGCTGAAGAACTAGAATCTTATGAACAAAGACTTGACTTGGAGACTTCAAGAAGATACTTGGTATGATATAAACGTCATGCACCTTATACTATTTGAGTTCCGACCGAAAACGTCAGGCACCTTATACAATTTGAGTTCCGACTGAAACATATCTCTTGAGAATGTCAGTATCTGAAGAATAATCTCTCTTTGAATGATTCTTGCGATGTCTGAATTTTAGACAATGATTTGTCAATGTTATCTGTGTTTCGACTGCACCTTCTCGTTATTATATTAAATATATCACTTGTTTTCTTCCAAGAATCACGTGCTAAGGCAATGAGATTTGGTGGTGAAGAACTCAAATCGACTTCCAAGTAAAAAGAGACAGATGAGTTCTGTTTAGTAAATATTTGTTAGATAAAGATCACATCCAAATAATTAAAGAAAAAAAGAGAGATTAGTACGGTTTAAATGATCTGGGAACGACCTTAGAGCTGATATTTTATTGCAATGAATGATCATCCAAATACAGGTATGGTACAAACAACAGATTGTATATGACTGAGGTCCTAACAATTGTGAAAATCATCTAAACAGCAATGTCAAAAGAAGGCAGAGAACCAAAACAAAAAACAAAAAACAAAAAAGGGCAACAAGAGCATGTCCCTCCCTTGCAAGTTATCTACATCAACACTCCTCCCAACCACTCCTCTAACTTAGCTTCTTTATCTGCCTTAAAGTCATCATAGTTTTCTGATACAGATAATTCACAAGATGGCGGCAACTTTTCATCAACTTGCTCATCCTCTAAACCCTCTTCCTTGTCATCAGCAGTTTGACTCGACACGGGCAGTTCATCAGCTACTTCGTCTGCATCGGTATCTGGCAAAGAAGAACTGATGGTGGCAGATTCATCTACCGTAGAGTGCAAAATATGACCATCATACTGGCTTGGTGTTGATTCTCTTGCATCAAGTTGTGGCCACTTGAAATTGCTGGCCCTTTCTTTTGCAGTCTTAAATACAGTTGAAAAGTAGTTGCTCATCCTTTTGTTATCTGGCTGCGAATAAGCACCATTATAACCCCAAGTGCCTGGTTCCCAAGACATAGTTCTTCCTTTTTGAAAGCTTGAACTTGAAGCCTGGATTAATCCTCTTCTGGGTTGCTTCGTCGACATGATTTCAAGAGATCTTCTAACGTCTTTGATCATGTCATCAGCAATGGTGAAGCCACATTCTTTCATTGACCTCACCATGATGATAGAGTCTTCCAAGTCTTCTGTGTGCAGATTTGTTTCTTGTGACTTCTCCACAACCTTATTCTTGAGACCAACAACATTCGGTATTGCATTGTGAGCATGCTGCTGCACATAGAAAAGCCCTACTGAGGGCTCGTTTGCCACGTACTTAATCATCTCTCCCAAGCTTTCAGTTATCTCCACAAAGCCATCAACAGTGGAGATATCATGCATCTTGTCATCACTGAAATTAATCAAAACTGCAAATAAAGTGCACTTCAAGAAGAAGCGAAAAGATGGAACCAACCAAAGAAGATAAAGCGACCTAAAAGCGATGGTTACTTTCATACTAATTGATGAAAACTAATAACGAATTTGAACCGTATCTAATCCCAAATGCTTGAAAACTTGATAGTGATACCTAATTCAGAAGTGACAATTTTGATTATAAAAAAAAAAATTATCATCAAATTCTGTTAGCTGTACTGAAAAAGAGAAGATGATTCATGCCAAATCAGAAACATAAATTGCATCCGTTAACCGCATCAAGAAACCTAATTAGTTAACTAAGATTACCCCAGTTTCACGCTTAATAATCATATTATATGAACTTGTGAGAATTGCACTTGCTCTTATATATAGCAAGAGCCAAGAGTTTAAGAACACAATTTCTCACAGACTCAATAAATCCCAGAACAACCCAGTTGATTCTGTAAGAAATCGAACCAAGTTCGATAACGTAACATCATCATGCGAAAAAGAGAGAGCAATTTAAACAACAAATGAGAAGAACAAGAAGAACAACTTTTCTTTCATCACAGCCGATCAATGCCTTTAGAATCGAACAAAAACTCACCGAATCGAGAAGGTGAAAGGTAAATAACTTACATGAAACCCTAGAAGTAGGTAGAGGACAGAGGGGAATTGGTGAGAATCATCTCTGTCACTCGATGGATTTCCTTTCCTAAAGTGTTAGATTCGATCCTGAAAGGACCTAATCACGAGAATCATGAATTCATCTCTGGAACTAAAGTTACAAATCTACAAAATGTATATGGGCTTATTTGGGCTGCATGCCCAGTTTTGACAATGGGGACGGAAGAAAACTTCTACTAGATAGCATTAGAGTCCGGGCTGGTCGGATTAGTTTTACTTAATTTAAAATTAATAAAATAAATTTGATTTAAATAAATTTAAATATTTAAATCAAATTTAATTGAATTTGATTTAAAAATTGAATTAAAAATTAAATTGATAAAATAAAAAATTAACATTAAAAAGATTAAACCGACATTAAACCATATAAAAATTATTAATGAGTAAATAAAATTAAAAATTTTAAATAAAATTAAAGGAAATTGTATTTATTAGTCAAAAAATTGAAACTTAATTAAAAATAAGATTGATAAATAAAAATTTATTTATTTATTTATTTTGATTTATAAAAATTGATTAATTTACTAAACTAACTGATTAATTAATAAAAAATTATTAAAATAAATCAAATCGAAAATTAGAAAAAAACCGAAAAAAACAATCAAGTTAAGTTTTTATGATAAAATTTGTTCGAATTAATTAATTTTTAATTATTACACTTCATTTTGATCTTAAACTTTAAAATTTTAAAATTAAAATTAAAATGGAGTAACACATTAAAGATTTGGATAAATTTTCATTTTATAGAATAAAATAATATTATTTTGATCCATTTAAATCTCCTAAAACAAGATTGGATAAATCATTAAAGGAAATTGGGTTTACCAATTGAAAAAATTCAAACTTAATTAAAAAATAAAATTGAAAATTTATTTATTTATTTATTTTGATTTATACAAATTGAATAATTTATGAAATTAACCGATTAGTTAACAATTAATAATTATAATTATTAAAATAAATCAAATCAAAATTAAAAAACAAAAAAACAAAAATCAATCAGTTTGAATTTTTACTATTAAATTGATTGAATTAATTAATTTCTAATTATTACACTTCATTTTGATCTTAAATTTTAAAATTAAAATTATAATTATAATTATAATTATAATGGGGTAACACATGATAAATTTTCATTTTATAGAATAAAATAATATTATTTTGATCAATTTAAAATTTTAAAATAAAATTGGATAAATCATTTTTTAATCTTAAAATTAAAACTTTAATCCGTTTGCACCAAATTAATTTTTAATTTAATTTATATTAATTACGAAAATAAGCCTGGCAAGGAAAAAATAAAATAAAAGGAACTGTGTTATCTTCATTGAGGCTCCTTGTACATATCATTGGAACTTACAGTAGAGAAATTCAAAGCAATAAAAGAAAACAAAGTAACTTGCACATGCATGTTATGATGTAACAAATTTATGTTACAGATTTCAGACTTTGACCAATTCATTTTCAGAAAGAACATGAAAAAGAAAGACATATATGTATGAAAAAACGAAGAACTAGCATATAGGAAGAGGAGTGCCATTCCAGTCCTTTAAGCACTCCATCATTGGATCTATAAGCTTCCCAGCACAAATGGCAGAGAACAGTTTATCGAACTCCTCACCAGGTGATAACACCTTCTCGCCGGTTAAGAAACTAGTGCCAAGCTCTTCTCTCACGAACCTGTATAATGGGTATGATCTACATTCCGCAATCCTGTTTGGAATGGTTGGGTTTCCATTTTCCAGGGCAGTTCTAGCACTCTCGACTTCTTTGGGCAAATGGGCCTTGAGCTCTTCCTCAAAAGCTCCGATCTTTAGGAAAATGGAAGTGCTTGGATTGGTTTCTTTGTCACTGTTCATGAATGCATGGTCAACCAGAACTTGTCTCAGTTTTTGCATCAGAGGGTAATTTGCACTGCAAGGATCATCGGCGTATGCAAAGACATATTCTCTGTCAACAACTTTAAGGAGGTCTTTCTCGCAGAATCTTGATGGGTGAAGCTCGCCATTGGAGGCTATTGTAAGTACTCTCTTAGCAACTTGACTCACAGTGTTCTTGACTGCGTTCTTCAGGTTCTCCTCCAAGTGCCTTAGGTCGATTGCCTGACAAAGAGCGACCAAGAAAGTGGAAGACATGAGTTTCAATATGTCCACAGCTTCATCTGTTTTTCTCGCAGAAATCAACCCTAAAGAGTTGACATCTTGGTTATGTTGCTCTGCGCTTTGGACATGAGTTGTGACAGGATTGGCAAGGTATTGGAGCTCAGAGCAGTAAGATGCCATGGCGATTTCAGCTCCTTTGAACCCATAATCCAAGCTCGGATTGCGACCGCCGGTAAGATTTGAGGGTAAACCATTGTTGTAGAAGTCATTAACGAGTTCTGAGAATTGTGCAAACATTAGTTTGCCAATGGAGGCAATAGCTAGACGAGTGTTGTCCATGGAAACACCAATCGGGGTTCCCTGGAAATTCCCACCGTGCAGAGCCTTATTCCTTGCAACATCAATCAATGGGTTGTCGTTCACAGAGTTGATTTCTCGTTCAATCATTTTGGTCGACGCTCTGATCACTTCGATCTGTGGACCAAGCCACTGAGGAGATGTTCTAAGAGCATACCTGTCCTGTTTTGGCTTCTGCAATGGATCGATCTCGTGTAGCTTCTGAGCAGCTTTAACGTAAGAGCTACCATCAAGAATATGTTCCATTATAGCTGCAGATTCGATTTGTCCAGGATGATGCTTCAGTTTATGTGTCAAATGGTCTGTGAATTCAGGTTTTCCTTGCATAACTTCTGCAAAAATTGCTGATAAAACTTCTGACAGAATTGCCAGAACATTAGCTTCAAAAAGCACCATTGCAGCCAATCCAGAACCAACTGCTGTACCGTTGACAAGTGCCAGCCCTTCCTTGGGCTGTAAATCAAAGAACCCTCCATTGATCCCCGCCAGACTGAAAGCTTCAGATGGGTTCAGGATTTTTCCGTCAGGACCTGCAGCCTTGGAATTGGGACGACCTATCAAGAGACCAGCAATATAGGACAAGGGGACCAAGTCACCAGAAGCAGATATTGTGCCTCTGAGAGGCAAACATGGAGTAATGTTGTGGTTAAGCAGCTTGGCTATGGCTTCCAGGATCTCAAATCTAATGCCTGAATATCCTTGTAACAGTGTGTTTATCCTGACCAGCATAGCTGCTCTGGTAGCTGAGTGAGGCAACGTGTGGCAGGACTCTGTCCCACTTCCAAAGATTCCAGCATTCAAAAACCTGACGATAAATTAACATTCCCATCAACATCATCAACAATTGAGAACGGGGACCAATTAAATGACGATAATGACGCTCATTAACTATCACATGTCAGGTAAAGACATTTTTAAAGAATCAATGATATCGATCACATATCAAATAAAACATTTTAAACTATCAAATTCTAAGTTAAAACTTAAAAGGATGCAGAAAGTTGATGTTAGAAGTGGGTTTTTTGACTAATGTAAGATTCCGTAACTTCTCCAACCAAAAGTCAATAAAGGGTCTCAAGCCAGCTTTTAACCTTTTTTTTTTATTTTGAGTTAAATTCGAGTTTCGACTACTCAAAAAATTTAAAATTTTCAATATAAAAAAAATCATTTTCAATAAAACGATGCTCTTAAAATTCTTAAAAATTAAAATATATTTTATCAAATTTGATACGATAGGTTTTGGATAATTAAGCCCAGTTACATTCAGGCTTAAGATTAAAGCTTCGAGTTTCAGGCTAAACCCAAGCCCGAACACAAATTTTCACACCGAAGCTATCTCCAAGCTTAATTCCATCCCCATAATTGACCAAATCAACTTGAAACCGACTTTTCTTTCATTTGGGTAGGGGACAATCACACAGGTACAAATTAAAGGTCTCAACTATTTTTTTTGGTTTGTATCCTTGTGGATTACTTTTTATCCTAAGGTTGAGATCTTGAAGTTGAAGTGAAAATTATAATTGGAAATTTAAAGATATTATTATTATTATTATTATTAAAAGAAATTTCTATGAGTAGTTGAAAATAATTGTTTTTTGTTTGAAAATAAATAAATATAATAGTAATATCAGGTATCTAATTTATAACATTTCTTAACAAATTATCATGTAAGGGTAAAGCTGTGTACTACTAAACTTCTCAAGATCTCGCGTCTCAGCGAGACTATTACTAGATATTGATGTTCATGTTGTTTTTTTATTATGCGATAAGAAGCTTTTTTCCCCTAAAAATTGCATTCTTAATTTAATGATATTCACTTTATAATTATATATGTAAAAAAGTCTTATTATGTCAAATATTCAAGAATTATTAACATACAAAAAGTATTTTTAAAAATAAGATATTATTTTTGTCAATTATTAATTCAATTTTTAAAATAAAATTATTTGAACAAAAATATTTTATAAATTTTAAATTCATTTCAATAAGATAACATAATTAATTACTCTTTTTATGTAATTTTATTTTTCAATTATTATGATATATATATATATATATTGATAACTATTTTTTACCTAATTCTAAATATTCAATCATGCATATTGCAATGCCATGGAAGTAGCAATTATTTAGCATCACAGAAGGTAAGCTGCCTCAATTTATTTACGTCTAGAGGTAACTAACTCTCTTAAACGAATTAATTTACCTTAATTAAACCAAATTAAAACATAGGTTGTTAAAAGCTATGTCATGAAACGTTGAGCAACTTAGGTAGGATAGGCTAAGATTATGTTAATGACTAATTAAGAAAAGTAATTAGTGAAGATAATCAAACTTGATTTTTTTCTTTTTTTCTTTTAACTTCACCTTATAAGTTCACGTTGAAGGGCTCCACCTTGCTTGGTTCTTCGGTGCGACGTTGCTCCAAACCCCGTGGTGACTCCATAACTGTCAGTGCCCTTGTTCATGCTGTCCATGACCCAGTCGCTGCTGGCCTTCACGCCGGCGTGAGCCTCCTCCGCGAGCTCCACCGAGACGGCTCCAGCGTCACGTCTGGCAATAGCGGTAACTTGAGCTATGGTCAGCGTCTCACCTCCAAGCCTCACCAATGACTTCCTGTACTCTTGCACCATGCGCTTCACTTCCTCTAGGTGGCTTCCTTTCAGTGACTCCGCCGCCATGCCCCAGTTCAGAGGATCACTGGTGCAAAAACTGCTTATTGATCCATTGCCATTATCACTAGGAAACTCCATTTTCGCTTCAGCTTTAAGAACGATGAAGAGAACGAAGAAAATGGAGAAAAGGGTAGCTGTTGGATTGATCGGAGAAGTTCTATGCAACTCCTTTAATGGAGTTTTAATGCAAAGGAATTTTTAGGTAACCCAAAATTCCTGAGTCCGGTCACCAGTATTGGGTGCCTTAAATAGAGGCATAGGTGGGTGAGGCTTATTGAGTGTTGGGTGGGTTAGGCCGACGGGTTAGTTGGAAAACTCACGTGGCCGTTCGATCTTCATGGGAATGGACGGTTAAGATGGTTACACGTGGCAAGATGGTGAGATGACATTGCTCTTAAGTGGGGTCCAAATTGGGACGGTTTATTACTTGTCAATGAGATTGTGAAGGGTTGGAGAGGATTAGCTTTTGTAGAGGAGGTTTGGTGAGAACTTGCACATAAGCATTGCATCATCATTCCACATTTTTTTATTTTTTATTTCTCAACCAAAATTTTTATAATAAAATATTAGTCAAATGTCCTATTAAAATATTAAGGTAAAAAAACTTTTAATTAATGCTTAAAAATCATTTTAAGAGTATATAATTAAATTAATTACCTAATCATGACATCACATAAACTAGATTATATGTTAAAAGCTGCCTAAAATTTAGGATTTAAGATGCTAAATTGTACCGTATGTTTAAGACCCCTAAGGAGTGGTGGAGTTAGTGGAGTGGGGGACGTAAAGTCAAAAGGTTTTATATCTGAATCACCTTCCCTACGCTCTCTTGATCGAACTTATCGTACATGACTTGTCTAGTGAGAAGTACCTGATTGGCTTGATTTGCAGGCTATTGTATCAATCAGGAGATTTATCCAATGTACATCCAAAAAATAACGACTGCGTATTTCTTCATTTTCAAAAAAAATAATTATGTTAAAATTTTTTTTACTTGTGAGCTATTTAAAATAAGTAAATAATGGATAATTAAGTATAATTAGTAGATTATTACATATTTAAAGATTTTTTAGTCCTGATTTAAAAATAATAAATACAAAATTTTATTATTAAAAAAGTACAATATCAAAAAAAATAATACTTAAGTATTCTTCCACATTTTTTAATTTATAATTTCTTAAGTTTAAGAAAAAAGCTTGGTGATGAAATAAGTAAATAATAAATATAATGATAGTCCAATAATATAATATGTGAAATATATGATCTTATGTCATGATTTGACATGCTATGAACTGTCATCTCTTAGGCCATTTAATTAATGATATCATAAATTCAATTATATCTACTAATTTGCTTTTCCAATTATTAATTATATATACTAATTACAATACAAAAATTATACTTTATTTTTAAATGGTAGCAACCCTATCATTTCACATTTAAATAAAAATTGAGATGTCAGATGTGTGCACCTGAAATAAGAAGCTGCCTGTTCTACTATTATATTTGGTTTGGGGTGGGTTAACCGGCTTACGTGATTGCGGTTCAGAGCCCGGCCAAAGACAAATTAGTATTGTGTCCTTTGGTCTGTCAGGGTGAGGTTGCGACTCGAATCCCTGACCAAAGGGTTTTGTTGCGTTGAGACGCGCGCCTCATACCACTGAGCTATTTGGTTCTACCTGATTCTGGTTGAACGGTGCGTTGCCGTTTGGATCCATGAGTTGGCAACTTTCTGTGATGTCTACGACGTGAATATACCTGCAAAACAAGGAAGACTTGTCGGGAGTTGTGTCCCGATTAGCCCCTCCGACGCTCAAGTAAGTTTTCTGGTGAATGTGGGATCGATGAATGCAGAGATAACACTAGGTTATGATTGCGTACCTCTGTTATGGGAGAATAGTACCTTTTATATGGTTTTTGGCTAGGTTTTAGCTCTTTACGTACTTGCATGGGAGACGTTCTTCTATTGTTGGGCCTTGGATGTGCGGATCAGACCCGGATTAACCTATGAGTGTGAGACCGACCGATCGGCCTGTAAGATTAGACTCGGGCCTAATATAGCCGACCCGACCAATACTTATCAGAATATTGGAATTAAGGTGTACCTAACTCAACAAACGTCTGATAAGAAACATAAAACTGCTTGTAAATTCCAATGATGGTCCCGCATAAATGTAAGTTTTGGAAAGATTTAGTAATACGTAATATTGTCCGTATTAAATAAAAAGATTATTTTTGAATCAACAATTAAAAAAGCAGAGGCCAAGAATTGAACTAAAATTATGCATTTTAGTGCAAACTTGCAATTACAATTTGTTATTGATAGAGAAAAATAATTTGAAAATTTTTAATAAAGTATTTTAATAAAAAATAAGTAATATATTATTTTTATAAATGGAGATCATATCTTCTTTTTTATTATGATATTTTTATCATATTTTATTAAATCTTATCTATATATTTATAAAACAGAGCAACTGAAACCAAAAAAAAATTGACGCTGGTATGAATTTAACTAGAATTTTGAGTAGACTCAGACTCAGTCCCTACCCATAAATGTCACCACATTCATTTCATTTGATCCATTTTCTTCGTGATTAGACAAAATCATTTCCTTGTGTCACGTTTTCTTGTCAATTCTTTTTCAATAAGCAAATTAGTATTTGTTGAATGAAACAAAAAAAGTAATAATAAAAAAACTCAATCAAGTTGACCGATTCAATAATAAAAATTTTAAATTGTATAATTTTTTAAATTAATTTTTAAATTTTTGGTTTAATTTATTTTAAATATCTCTTATTGTTAAAAATTGATCATTTTATTAAATAATCAGAAAACTTTCGTAAATTAATATGTTTATATAAATTAAACTTCAAATTCTCTGATAAGTACGGACAATCTCTTTTAATCATATTTCAAAATTTTTATTTTTATTAATTTCTATCCAATTTAATGATAATTTGATACTTATTGAACTTTTTAAATATTAACTATCTTATCTTACCGGTTTAATTTTTTATATAATTTTTAAAACATTGTAAAAAATATCATTGGAAGTTTTTTATATATATAAGTCGATAATTATTTTATGTCTTGCTAGTTTTTAACATAATTGGACCAAGTCACTCCATATCAAGGTTAGGTTTGGCAATTTTGGCTCACTCAGCCTGATTTTAGCCTGAGTTGATCGCCTGATTGGAATGATAAAAACAACATCGTTTTATAAATTTTTTAGTTAAAACAGTAAGAATGAGCCGAGTCAGCTAGCTGGGCACGTCGGGCAACCTATTGACATCTCTATCTATACTTGATAGAATCATAAATTTCTTCAAATTTTTATAATATAAATAACACTAATTAGTAGAAAGTTTATAACTCATCACTTTTATAAAATATTAATAATTTGTATTCGAAGAGGAAATATAACACCTTCAATGTATATACATAAATAACTATCAATTACTTTTTATGATCATATGAAATATTTATTCATTTATTTTATTTTGTTCAATTTTTTATTATTCTATTCCGTACATATGAATTTGGAATATGATTCTTTGGAAAATAAATCTATGGAAAGTAAAGATATTCACATGTTTGGATACTTATAAGAA
>JANTNU010000003.1:34264773-34276247 GCA_024752395.1 Erythroxylum havanense
GCTTCAGCATGCTGCAACATTGTCCAAGCAGGAGTTTTACATTTTTTTTTGTTATTTTCAATTTCTTATCTGTTTGACTGGTTCAATTGATTTGGTCAGTAGTAGTTGTTGATTTTTAGGAAGTTGTTGATCATGGGAATGTATTCCATATAGTGCCTTGTTTTTCGTTACCTCTATTACTATCTTTTGCTGTATTTAAACTCATTATCTTATTAATAAATTTAGAGACTTTACACAGCAAATTTACTTTGTTCTTTGCTCTTATTATAAATCACTTTTTATCATCTTAGTCTCTCTCGTTCTCTTTAAAAACTCCCAACATGTTCATCAATTGCTATTCCTCTGCTGTTTCCCTGGATATAACATAGATGATTAAACAGTGGTTGTCTTGACAATCAATGACATGCAGTGGCATCACCATTTAGAGAATGAAAAAAAACAAATGTTCAGTATGACATTCATGTGATCTAGCCATTTCGTTCCCAGGTCTATTACACTTTCAACCCGATCTTCATGGTAGCCGAGCCACTTATGTTAACCTCTGCATTCTTCTTCTTCCTCACGGCTTATGTAGCTTACCTACACATGGATCTTTCCATACGTGAGATATACTTCAGAATTTCTTACAGCTCCAGTTGAGAAACCGTGTAGTCTTGGATTTCACCAGTTTTCAAAGGTTATACGTTTTGGGTTTCACCAGTTTTCAAAGGCTATATGTTTTTTTTTCCTCTTTCTTATGACACACACATGGTTAACCTATGAGTTGAGAGAATGGACACGTCAAGATGTAGGACTTGCTTTAGCCATCTTCACTTGAATTATGAGATTTTGATGTTACTGGTGAAAGCAGTTGGCATTTACAATTATATTTGATAATTGGTTTTTATGTTTATTATTCATTTTGCTCGGATCCAGAAATTTCTTTTGAGCGGGAGTAAAATAATAATAATTTTTTTACATGATCATCATCATTATCGTTATCATCATCTAGTTTAAAATCTCGCAATTAAGCAGGATTTAAGAGGGGGGGTTTGATAGTACGCAACCTTATCTTTATATAATAGAGAGACTGTTTTCGGTAGATCTAAATGCAAATGAGAAAGGATATGAATGATGAGAGAAAAAGTAAAAATACGAACGAATAATTATTAAACAATAATAGGAAACTAAATAAAAATAAACTATAATAAATAAATAATACTAAATTATTAATAAAAAATAAAAATAATAAATAAAAATAAAATATTTATTATTAAGAAGTGGTAATCGAGAATAATGACAAAAACATAATTACAGGACAAAAGAGAACACAAGGATGTTCTAAAAGGAAAACTTAAAATAATAATATTTTTATATGAAATTTTTTAAGACACTTGTCTCCAATATGCATCCATATCTAACTTTGTTGTGCACAAGGTTTTTTATTTTGCGAGGGTCGCTATTGATGTATGTAACTCTCTCTCTGTAATTTTTTTTACAAAGATTTTCGTGTTTCGGACATGTGACTTTATGATCACAAAAGAGCAATTTTATGTAAAATATGTAAAATTGAGATATATAGATGGAAGAAAATTAATAAATTTAGACATTAATGGTATTAAAAAATTATAAACCAAAATAATATTTTTATTAACAATAAATTAAATTAATAACCTGTTAGCAAAAATTAGCATAAAACTCGAAGTCGAATTCAAACTCTAACTCAATTTTTATCTAATTTCAACTTTTTACTTAATTATAAAATTGAATCTAAATTTAAATTATTAATTTTAAATATGAATCAAAATCAAATATCAACAACATCGACCAAACCTGACACATGACAACACTAACTGAAGAGGATTGAAGTCATTGAACGCAATTACAGGAGAGCATGGAGGTTTCGTAAAGGAAGAGAAGTTGACATTAAAAACTGAAACAACATTGAATGCATCGAAGATAAGAGATTGCTTCTGAATTCCCAAAGAGAGCTTACTCTTCAAGTTCCCAACGCCTTCTTTTATTTTCATGGGACCGTATGTAGTTGGGTAAGGCCACTCATTGTGGACTCGTGTTGCTTAGCTAGCTCTCTATTTATTATTGAAGAAAGTCATGTCAATATCTACAAGTTATAGAACCTTAAATCTCTCCAAGAACATGGCGTGTTTATAAGTTTGGTTTAGACCAAAGAGCAATTAAGCTCTTCATATCATTTTCTTCACCTTAACCCTTTGGTATCTTTAGTTTAACAAAAGCTTCCCCTTCAAGGTTTGATGTATGTAAGTTGGCATTTTAATTATAAAATCAGAACCTAACATACATATATGATTATCACAAAAGTTAACAAAGTTTGTTTGAATATATATTAAATAAATTGTTAAGTATAATAAATCATTTATAAATTACATTTTAAATAAATTAACGAGTAAAAATTAACCGAGCCTTAAGGTACATCAAGAAATTTGATAAAAATAGAAAAAAGTCGTAGACTTATGGGGAGAAATAAGAAGGGGTCAAATTTAGGTATTCTTATAAATGATTAAACATAAAGAATTTACTATCACTTAATTTGGGAGTTACATGTGCCTCTCAAAACACTACTTATCGAGGTCCCATAAGGCACGATCGAAAAGTAATCTGGGCGTAGTAATGACTTAAAGATTCCATCAATAGTTCGAGCATATTCGGAACATCTCATGAGTTTTAAGAAAAACTAGTTTTCAAAATAAGGACATTACATACTTTTTGGCTGATCAATATGGCTAAACATTTAATTATTATTAATTTATCAAATAATTTAAAATTTTAATCCAAAAAAAACTTAACTCATTTATAAGATTGGACTATCTATCTACTCATGTGTGTCATTTAATGCAGGGTTCATGATGAATATTCACTCTATTGCCCTTTTACTTTATTATATTGAAATAAAATGGATAGCAATTCATTAAATAACTCTAAAGTTAGGCCTAAATAAATAAAATTATTAGTTTTTTTTAATCATTGGGATGGATGAAAAAGAGAAGCATTAATTATATTTGAACTCATATAACTTATTTTTCAAATAACTTACTCTTTTATAATATTATTTTCATCATATTTTCTTAATTTTATTGACTATAAATTTTAAATTTTTAAAATTAAGTTGTTTTAAGTAAAAAATAAATACACATAATATATGTGAGGGAAATGTTTTAATAATTATATAATATTGTAAATAGTAAGCATAGTATTATAATAAAAATATTAAATCACATGAAATTCTAACAACATGAAAGAAAATAATCTCAATTAAATAAAGTAAAAGGAATTATAGAAAAAAAAAAGATGATTTAGAGTTTAGGGCAATTGCATTAAGACATTATAATTTAAAAACAATCTTTCGTCTAATTATTGTTATTGTTGTTGATACTGTTGCATCAAGCACTCTAAATATAGTTTCAGAAATTAGCAATATGCTAATAAAAAACAAAATCCTTTTTCTTGAAAAGTCAATGAAAATAGAAAATGAAGTTATTAAAAGGGTATTGTTGATAATTAAAACATTTGTTTTTTGTTTTTAATCAATAAGGTGAACAAAAATAGTGGTTTAAAAACAAAGACAAAGAGAAGAAGAAAACAGAGAAGCATTGGAAAAAAAACAGAGCAATTCTGTGTAACTTTTGATTCTCTGAATCCCTTCTGTGGGATCAGAGAATCAACCTCGTCATTCTCTTGTCTTAATATATAGATGTACTTGTCCACATCTAGAGGATACAAAACACGTATCTTTACACAATCCTTTAATCATTAACGTACTCATCTTGCCAAAATTGACAAGGAACAGAAAAAACAGAGGTCAGTGACAACCATGCAGCTTTGTTAAGCTTGTCCTGAGGTTTTTTTTTTTGTTTTCACGATGGCCTAAGGCGTGGTTTTTCGTGATATGGGTATGCCTTCAACAGAAGGCAAAATGGATGGCTGGTTATATATTATTAGGTCCAGAAGTTTTGGTCTGCAGTTTTCAAGGAAGAGGTACTATGTTCTTCAAGAAAACTGTCTCAAGTGTTTCAAAACGGCACAAAGCCAGGTGAAGTTTTGGTCTTTCTACAATGGTTTTGTTTTTGTTTCCTGTTTCTTGGATTCGATGATACGTGAACTTGATTGTGATCATTCTTGTTATAATGATCGTCTTTTGTGTTTACCTCTGTTTTCTTCTAATGTTTTGTCTTTTTTTTGGTTCTCTTTTTCTGTGTGCTGACACTTTTAGTTGTTGTTCCAGCGATAAAAGGATATTGTCTGAATTGGGATTCGTTAATATGTCTGATGCTGTTAGCTTTCTTGTCCAGAGTCTAGAAAGATAATTGCTATTTCTCATTGAACCGAGGGATTCTTTGAAAATATAGTTTTGCAAATTTGTTTTTTGAGAATTGAGTAAAAATTGTCAAACTGAAGCTTCAAGTTTCAGGAGCCACTCAGAATGGCAATACTGGACTCATGCATTCGGGTCACAGACAATGGAAGGGAGACCATCAACAGGAAAGTATGTCTTGACATTGATTAATAATGCTCTACTTTATGGAGTAGTTAAGATTATGGTTTTAACACAGCATATTTTTCATTTTTGTTTTCAGGTCTTCTTCATCTTTACCCTTTACAGTACATTAAATCACAATGATCGGCTTAAGGTGCAATAAGGTCCATTGTTGATATTAATTTGACTTGTATTTGATTTGTATGAAAGCCCTGAAATCACTTTTATGCAGTTGGGAGCAAGTAGTTCAGAAGATGCAGCAAAATGGATCCATTCCTTGCAGAAGGCTGTACTCAAGGTTGCCAAATTGTTCAAACAATGGCTAATTTATGCAGCGGTTTTTTCTGTTAGATTACTAGATTCATGTTTTGTGATATTCTCCAGGAAAACCCAAATCCAGCAAAGGACTTTTTGGCTTTTCAAAGAAGGGAGTCGCCACCTCTGAGGTACATCAGTCACTGGCAGGAGTTCAAACTTCCAGTTTTACATTGACTTTTCTTCTTTTCAACTTTCAAGCTTGCTAGCCATTTGAACAGTATCAGAAATACCTTATTTTTGCCAATGATTATGCTTTTCGTTTGCCGAGTCGGAGCTACTGTACACAATGATATCTTGTAAGTACTGTTATACATTTGATATCTGCCTTCCTATCTTTCATGAGGAATTCTGGAATCCATTCATGAACAGGAAGTTTTCAAGAGAAGATATCACACTGACCCTATTTCTTTTCCCTTAGCCATCTCAACGTATGAGAATTCACATACATGTGCCATTCGGTATATGTGAAGTGTTTAGGTGCTGCCTTGTACTTGATTATCCAGTTGATTTAAGCAGTTTTTTCTTTTGCAGGTTTAGTAAATCAAAGAGTATTGATGATAAAAGATCCATCAATTATTCCTCAACTTTCTACAATGATGCAATGGCATCTGATGTTATCGAACCCTCACCTTGGAAAATTTTCGGCTGCAGGAATGGTAAAGACAGAATCTCCTTTTATGGATTTAATGTCCAAATGCATAATTGCTTAAACCCTATTTGCAATGCAGGATTAAGGCTTTTTAAAGAAGCAAAAGATCCAGATACCTTCGGGAGTGTGAGTAACAGCATACTTATTATCTATTAGCCTCTTTATACTCTTACTTGTTTTCGGCTTAATTTTTCAATCCTGCTTCCTTTTTCGTCAGCGTTGGGATGATCATCCAGCAGTAATGGCAGTTGGTATTATTGATGGCACTTCGGAAGAAGTTTTCAGAACTCTTATGTCCCTTGGTCCCTCAAGATTAGAGTAAGATTTATGAAATGCTTCATCCATATTCTGAAAATACATTCTTGAGACTAGTATGTCATATCACTAACAATGTAGATTGAATAGGAATTCTAACAATCTGTTTGATCTGCTTCAACCCAATTGTCAACAATATCTTCTTATCAAAATAAGAATCTTGGTTTCAGAAGTTGACAAAGTCTGTCTGTTGCAGATGGGACTTCTGCTTTCGGGGTGGTAGTGTAGTTGAGCGTCTTGATGGTCATACCGATATAATCCACTTACAGTTATGTGGCGAATGGCTCAACTGGTCAGGCATAACATAACTTGGGAAAGTCCTTTTAACTTCAAAGATGTTGTCTTTGACTGTTCTATATATTGCAGGGGGATGAGACGAAGAGATTTATTGGTGGGACGTTATTGGAGAAGAGAAGATGATGGAACATATGGTAATATTGGCAAAACTTTGCAGCTTTCACTAACTGGGATTCAACTAAAAAATCTGATTGTTTTGGCAGTAATTTTATACCATTCTGTGATTCACAAGAGATGTCCACCACAAAAGGGCTACGTTCGAGCTTCCCTGAAAAGTATTCTACTCTTTCTGTTAGTGATTTTGATGTCATCATTCCTCATTTGCTTTCCATTGATGAAATGAGATATGTGGAATAAAATTCCAATTCATTCTTGCAAATTGTATGCAAACCAGTAGTGTTCATCATGGCAGTTGATACGAGTTTTTCTTTTTGGTTTTCACCTCATTTTTTCCAAACCAAGATGAGAATTGGGATTGAAGCAAGTTATGGTTTCTCTGTAGCAGTCCTGTCAAAAGCTGAACTTTCTTTTGGAACGTTGGGGACAGTATTTTTAACTTCTGTGCACGTAACTGAATTGAAAGAGACAATGTAACAAACCAAAAGATTCCAAAAATAATCTCTCACGAATTGTTGCTTTCTTTTCTCTGTACACTGATTGTTCTCTAAGCTCAAGAGTTTGTTATGTACGATTATTCTCAACTGTTTTCAATATAGTTCATACATAATGTTTGACTTTCATGAATGGGCAGGTGGAGGATATGTGGTAACTCCTGTGAATCAAGGAAAGAACTCATTAGTAAAGCACATGCTTGCTGTTGATTGGAAGTATTGGAAATCATATCTGCGTCCATCATCTGGATGTTTAAAAACCATCCAAATGCTTGAAAAACTTGCAGGTAATTGCAGATTCTGGGTCCTTGCAAAAGATAGATGAACTATACTACCATTAAATGCTCATGACCAGTGTTACAACATTTGCAGCATTAAGGGAAATGTTTAAGGCGAAATCAGGAAAATTTTCTTCCGAAGTATCGTCAGGAGAATCAGAGCATAGTCTCTTGCGGCCGCCCCTTACTGAAAAAGATGATGCTAAACCTGAAGTCACAGAGCAAGGAAAGATTGATGCATCATCGCCGAAAAATGAGGCAGAAAAAACAAATTCTGCGCGTTCAAGTTTGATTAGTCTTACCGAGGACTCTGATGAGTTCTTTGACGTCCCTGATGCTGTTGAAACGGATTTTGACAACTTCGAGAATTGCTGGTCTTCTGATGTGAGCCTAGAGTTGTCTGCTCAGGTACTTTAATAATCATAACCAAACTTGTGTGTTTTTGAAGTTGCTTAATGTCAATAGATCTTTTGGTTTGCCTTTTCTCTGAAAACTTCATCTCCTAGCCAAGTTCAGGGTTTTTGACAGCAACAAGATTTCCTGAGATCGTTAGGTGAATGCAATTGGTCATGTGATTGCATCTATTAATACATGTTTTAACTAGAAATTCATTGCCTTAGAAAACTGTTTCTAAAAATTTTCAATGCAGAAGTCATCAAATTGCTCATTTTTTGTCCCTGAGTACTGCAGAATTCACTTCAGCCCAGACTAACATCTGCTGCTAGCTTTGTTAAGAAATTGCACGACCTTGCTGGTTAGTCCTTACATGTTAGACTTGGACAGAGTTATGTGATTGAAAATGGATGAAATGTAATTCCTTGATTGCATGTACTTGTCTTTCACAGTTCAAAAGAAAGGTTATGTGGAGCTACAAGACCTGACAAAGGAAGAAGGCATTTTATGCTGTTTTGGAGCTACTCTTCGGCATGATCCTACCGGTACTTTACCTTGCTCTTGGAGTGCTGCCGATCCGTCTACATATTTAATACGAGGGGAAACCTATCTCAAGGATCATCGGAAGGTGTAAATGATACTTGCAATCAATTTTTAAGTTGGAAGAACTGCTTGAAATCATCTAACTTAGAAGAACTACATGCAATTGTCAAACAATGTTTGTACTTTCTCCATTCAGGTTAAGGCAAAAGGTACTTTGACACAGATGGTTGGTGCAGATTGGCTAAAGTCAGACCAAAAACAAGTTGATCTCTGCAGCCGTCCTAATAGCATTGTTCAGGTTCATTGATCATCAACATTATGTCTTAATAATTTACAGCTTTTGTGTGGTTTATCTACAAAAACTCATCACTTGAAGAAGATATCAAATGGAGTAAACATCATGCTTGAATTTCTTATGTGGTCCATGCAGAAGTATGCAGCACAAGGTCGACCCGAGTTCTTCTTTGTTGTCAACTTTCAGGTAACAAGTCTGATATTTATGAACTCCTCCTATTGATGCTATGATCGTAAATTGTTTGTATGATCAACTACAATGCAACTACTGACACAAAACTGAACACTTGATAAGATTCCTGGTTCACCCATGCATACCCTGGCAATGTATTTCATGCTAAATTCCCCGATTGAAGAAGTTCCATTGCTACAAAAGTTCGTTAATGGAGACGATGCCTTCAGGAATTCGAGATTCAAGCTCATACCTTTTGTTGCTAAGGTTACTAAACTGTCACTCCCTTTTCTTTTAGCTTTGATATGATCTGTAGTATCTAGTAAGATCATGTTCTTGAGCTATTTGTTATTATGTTCCTTAGGGATCATGGATAGTCAAGCAGAGTGTTGGCAAGAAAGCTTGCTTGATAGCACAACCACTAGAAGTCAATTATTTCCATGGGAAGAACTACTTGGAGGTAAGCCTATAATGACATTACAAAATTTACCATTGCAGATAATGTTGATCAGTTAGCCATACGCCGGTGAATTTGTTCCCGGACCTTGTACACATATCCAGGCTTCTTTTTCCATAACATCAGACAGAACCTCTTGTATCAGCAGTTTTCGACCTGATAGAGACTGTGATACTCTAACCAATTAAATGTGCATGAATTTTCAGCTTGAAATCGATGTCGGATCTTCCCAAGTTACAAGAGGAGTGTCTAATCTTGTTTTTGGATATCTAAACAATTTGATCGTTGAACTGGCATTTGTGGTACAGGTATAATCATCCATCTCCCGAGACTGACACTTCCCAAGTCAAAACTGATGCAATGCTCCATGTTCTTAAGTTTCTGATTTTATTTCGTACAAAAATACAATATAAGATTGATCAACTTGTGTAGGCTAACACTGAGGAGGAACTCCCAGAAGTTTTGTTTGGAGCTTGCAGATTGAGTCACCTGGACATGTCAAAAGCAGTCCCGGTATGATCATAGTAAAAATGCTTCAGGTCAAGATCAAGTAGAGAAGAAGTCAGGGAAAAGACAATGTAGAACACCATTTTGTTGTGCTTATGAGTTAACCAAACCTTGTTGTATAGGCTCTCTTCAGTCTTCACACATTGAGAAGCTGCAAACAAATTTTACCAATGGACTAAAATAGTAATAATTCCTTTGTAAAATGCCTATTCTTTGGATTTGATTAACAACAATTTTCGGGTTTAGTACATCTGAAATTATCTCACTTGCTCGTATTAGTTTATTCTACTGCTTGTATCAATTTTTGAGTGAACATAACTCTCTTAAAAATCTCACTATATTAATCTCAAAGTACCCTACTTTAGCGTGGCTTTCCTTCAAGATTTTATATCTGAAAACACATTATGGTATCTTTGAGCGCTCTCGGCTCTCCGAACATAAACATGACAAATGATACTTTCTGATAGACTACCAAGTAACAACTACTACAGCAATACCCAGTGGAAGTCCATAGGTACATTGCTTCAAGCCATTGAAATGTCCACAAGAAGCCTTAAAAAATAAAATTTTGGTATGGGAATGGGATGCCACTCCTCCTTCCACTACTAAGCATCAACATTTTCAAATAAAACAATTAATTATATGTATATCACTTCACCAGATAGACAAAAGCTTCGTTTGAAACTCTATATAACGTTATCCCCACGTAGTAGCATCGTCCAATTAAAGCTCCAAGAGGAAGTGTTTTCTAAGTTTTTTTTTTTAATATTGAAGGTTTAAATATACTTATTTTGATTTTGTTAAATTTTCATGTAATTTTTAATCAAAATGATGTAATATTAAACTTTTAAAATTTTAATATAATATTATTTTGGAATTATAAATAGATAATACAATATAACAGATAAAGTTGTATAATAAATAAACAATAATGCAAAGAAGAAAATTATTTTAAAATAAAAAGATCAATTTTCATGAAAATTATTATTCTAATATTAAATTATATTTTAAGTGATGGGAAAATTGTTTTAAAAATAGGAAAAGATGCTAAATTGATAAGACAAAAAGCATAAGGTTTAAAAACCAGAAAAGATGTTAAATTGAAATATGATTGAAAATTTAAAGTTTAATTAAAAATTAATTTATTTATTTTAGTTTATAATAATATTAATTTATCAAAATTAACCAATTAATTAATAAAATGGTCAGTATTAGCTAGTTCAAAATTTTTACGATTACATTTGTTGAGTTTTCTAATCATTAGAAAAATAATTTTAATTTAAATTTTAAATTTTAAAAAAATCTTTAAATTTTCCTTTTTAGATATATGTTTTTCATGAAAAATACATTATCTACTATTTAAATTCAGTATATTCTTAATTTTAAATTATTGATTTATAAATAAATGTTATAATTATTTAATTTGTTGAAAATTGAAATACTGAGATGGTGACCCAAAATTTGGCATTTATTTTAATGAGAAAATACGTACCCTTCAATCAAAAATCTCACATGAGCTGAGAGAGAGATGCCCATGTTCACAGGCGCCGATGACGGTGATCTCCCATCACCCATTAAATTACGTATCCTTCTTCAAATGTCACTTTCATGACCTACTTAAATACGACGGATCAAAGGTATTAGGTATAACCACGTGGCACCATCACATGGTCCTTTTCGACTAACCGACACCGTGTTATGAGAATTGCAATATAAATAATGGGTTAATTGTAATAAAATTCTTAAACTGGCCCTAACTTTAAGAATAACGTAAAATGCGCCAATTTTCAAATTTTAGAAAACAGACCTTTGCTAAAGTACATTATATTAATATTTTTATCACGTGAATTTATTGTTTAACAAATTTAAAAAACCAAAAAATGTAATCAATTATATATACGTTTATATATTTTGGTCTGGACGGTTATATTTGAGCCCGAGCTCAATCACGCAGGTCGATCGGTCAGCCTCATACCCAACATTTAATTCGGACCTGGTCCACACATCCACGGCCCATTAGCAGATAAACGTCTCCCATGCAAGTACGTAAGAGACGTAAAGACCTTAAACATAGCAGGAAATCATATATAAGGTATTATTTTCTCATAACAGAGGTACGCAATCATAACCTAGTTTTTTCTCTGCATT
>JANTNU010000003.1:34363462-34374222 GCA_024752395.1 Erythroxylum havanense
CGAAGTACGATGTCTTCTTGAACTTCAGGGGTGAAGACACTCGTCGCGGTTTCACCAGCCATCTCTATGCTGCTTTGCACCGAAACGCTCTCCAAATCTTCTTTGATGACGATGATCTCAAAAGAGGAGAAGAAATTGCTCTGTCACTTCCCCAAGTGATCCAAGATTCCACTGTTGCTATCCTTGTTTTCTCAAAAGACTATGCGTCTTCTAGATGGTGTCTTGATGAGCTTGCAGAGATCATGGAGTGTCACCGTTGCCATGGACAGATTGTCGTTCCTGTCTTTTATGACGTAGATCCATCCCATTTAAGGAAACAGTCCTATGACGTTGCAGCAGCTTTTCTTAAACACGAGCAAAATCCCATGAATGCACACAAGATTCCACGATGGAGGGATGCCTTGACCAAAGCTGCCAATCTATCTGGGTTTGATTCTAAGGAGTTCAGGTATGTTTTAGGTTGTATGGTAATTCCAAGTTATAGAAGCAACACATGTCTGGCACATGTATTACTTTGACCACGTCCACTAGCTGTTAAGATAGAAACAAACTGTACATATTGTTAGCTAATAGTTAGGGAGATTTGAATTCAATTTTATCTCCTTGTACGTAGGAGTTATCTTGTGTAAAATCATGTACTTAAACTCTTGTAATCTGATCAATATACAATTAATTTCTCTCCATCAATCTCTGGTTTCTTTATGGTAATCAGAGCCTATATTTTCTAGCCGAGCAAAGCCAGTTTTTTTTTTCTTCTCCACCAAAATGACAAACCATGTCGTTAACGCCGACAACACCAATGCCACAACCCCCATCATCCAATTCAATCCCGCATCCCAACTCCCTATCAAACTAACCGGGAGTGCCAACTTCTCCACCTGGAAGGCTCAATTCTCCATGCTTATGCACGGATATACTCTTTGGCCACCTTGATGGCACAAAAGTAACACCCTCACACACCACCGGTGAAAACAGCAACCGAAACCCAGCCTACAACCTGTGGTTCCGTCAAGATCAACTAATTCAAAACGCACTCATGGCCTCTGCTGACCCAACCATTGCCCCAACGGTTGCTAATGCTACATCTGCTCAACGCGCCTGGGAAGCTCTCCACGCTGCCTACGCCAACACACCTCAATCTCGTCTCTTCAGCCTCCGAGATCACCTTGCCCGTCTCAACAAAGACACTCAGTCCATGTCTGACTACCTCCATCGAGTCCAAGCCCTAGTCGATGAACTTGCACAAGCTGGTGCCCCTCTAGCCAACGAGGAGATGGTTGTTCAGATTTTACGAGGTCTCGGATCAGATTATCGTGAGATCTCAGCTACAATTCGGGCTCGAGATACAACCATCACTTATGAAGACCTCTACGACAAGCTTCTTGATCATGAAGTGTTCATTCAACATGAAGAATTAAAAAAGCCGGTTGCCACTATCACTGCTGCGGTTGCTCAACGCACCAAGCAGTCCAACAACTACAACTCCAGAAACAATCGCCGCAACCAACAACCATGGCGCTCAAATGACCATCTCAACAATCAAGCTCCACAATGGCGAAATAGTAATCGGTCCAACAATGGGTGTGGGAGCGACAATAACATTGAGCCTGTTCGATGCCAATTGTGTCGCAAGCCTGGGCATGAAGCAGATGTGTGTCGCTCAATGTCACACAACCACTTCGAAGCAAAGGCCAACTATGCAATGGGGCACTCAAACCATCACAATTCTTGGCTGCTTGTGTTACCCATGGCTACGGCCATATACTAATCACAAACTCGAACCAAGATCCACCCCTTGTGTGTATTTGGGTGTCTCCCTTAGTCACCATTGCCATATATGCTTTGACCCTTTGCAATCCAAGATTTACTTGTCTCGAGATGTATCCTTTGTCGAAACTGAGTTCCCATATCAACAAAGGTTCAAAAACTTGCTGCCCAAAGCCAAATCAGTCGAGTGGGATATGTCCCCCATCACCAGCCGTGAACATCAGCCCCTAGTCGCACCACTACGCTCCGAACTGCCTCCTCCTATACTTGTACCGTGTCAAACCGACTCCACTGCTCGAGCTCGACCGCCCACTCTGAGACAAGCCATTGACTCTCGTACTGCTCCATTGGCATCCTCGAACACCCAAGGTACGCATTTGCTAACCACTGTCCCTAATATATCTACTACTGCTTCAACACAGTCACTTACACCAGCCACAATCCTCTCTACAAACCAACCCGTAGACCAACAACCTATCCGACCCGACACTGTGCCACAGCCAGCCTCGAATCATCCCACAACTACAGCCCCTCGGATTGTTACCCGATCACAAAACAATATCTTTAAACCAAAGCCAAAATTCAACTGCCTTGCGCACCTATCTCCCGATGTCACCCCCACCACTGTTAAACAAGCTAAAAAACACAAAGAATGGAGGGATGCTATGAAAGCATAATTTGATGCATTAATGAGAAACAAGACATGGGAATTGGTTCCCAGAGATAATACAAAAAATATTATTGCTTGCAAATGACTTTTCAGGATTAAACGTAAACCGAATGGGATGATAGATCGGTACAAAGCACGGCTGGGTGCGAAGGGATTCACGCAACGTTCGGGAATTGATTATCACTCTACCTTTAGTCCGGTGGTCAAGCAAACAACGGTTCGGGCAGTTCTATCAATTGTCGTTACTAAAAATTGGGTGATGCGACAACTTGATGTTAACAATGCATTCTCGCAAGGTGATCTTCGGGAAGAAGTCTACATGCCCCAACCACCCGGATTTGAGTCCCCAACAGCTCCTAATCATGTCTGTCAACTTCGAAAGGCAATCTATGGTCTCAAACAGGCCCCCTTGGCATGGTACACGGCCCTCACAAAATACTTGCAAGATCTTGGCTTCCTCAAGTCGAAATCATATCCTTCTCTTGTTACATTGTGCAATGGATCCATTCAAGTCATCACGTTGGTGTATGTAGATGATATTATCATCACTGGGAGTCACGAATCTGTTGTTGCACGCGTTATTGCCTCTCTTGCCAGCCGTTTTTCGATTAAAGATCTCGGGCAGTTACATTATTTCTTGGGAATCGAGGTAACAAGAACTGATAACAGCTTATTCTTGACTCAAACCAGCTACATTGATGAGCTTCTAAGTGCTGAAAATATGCACGAATGCAATGTTGCTCCTACCCCAATGAGCAGCACCGAGAGACTCACGTTACATGATGGTGCTCCCTCTTTCGATGCAACACGGTATCGTACAGTGCTTGGGAAGTTACAATACTTGTCTTTTACAAGCCCGGATATCAATTACTCAGTTAACAAGCTATCTCAATTCATGCATAAACCATCCGAGATGCATTGGAAAGCTTTGAAACGGGTTCTTCGCTATCTGCGTGGTACATCCAAGCTTGGATTGAGGTTGCATCGAACCAAAAGCTTCGCCTTGTCAATGTATGCGGATGCAGATTGGGCAGGTGATCTCGATAGGCGAAACTCGACGTCGGATCAAATATTATTCCTTGGAAACAATCCAATTAGCAGGACATCTAAGAAACAACAAACTGTTGCAAGATCCTCCACTGAAGCAGAATTCAAAGCCGTCGCCAATTCAGTATCTGAGGTGTGTTGGGTTCAAAACTTGCTGAATGAACTACGAGTACTACCATAGGCCACTCCAACAGTCTACTGTAACAATGTTGGAGTGATTTATCTAAGCAAGAATCCAGCAATTCACACTCGAATGAAACATGTAGCAGTTGACTTCCATTATGTCCGTAACAAAGTTCAACACAATCAAATCAAAGTTGTTCATGTTCATGCCAAGGATCAACTTGCTGATACTCTTACAAAACCCTTGGCAAAGTCTATCTTTCACCACCATTTGTCCAAGCTCGGAGTTGCTTCCAACTGCAAGCTTGAGGGGGGCGTATAGAAGTAACACATGTCTGACACATGTATTACTTTGACCACGTCCACTAGCTGTTAAGATAGAAACAAACTGTACATATTGTTAGCTAATAGTTAGGGAGATTTGAATTCAATTTTATCTCCTTGTATGTAGGAGTTATCTTGTGTAAAATCATGTATTTAAACTCTTATAATATGATCAATATACAATTAATTTCTCTCCATCAATCTCTGGTTTCTTTACAAGTAAAGGGGTCATCTGCTTTTCATTCATTTAAATTGTGTTTTATAATTTACAGGAATGATCATATGCTTATTAACAAAATCGTTGAAGACATTTTAGAAAAACTGAACCAATCCATGCCTTGTGATGATTTTGAGCACTTAGTTGGAATGAACTTGCGCATTAAGGAAATAAAAGAAGTATTTACTATTAACCCTTCCAAGACTCGTATTTTAGGAATTTGGGGGATGGGCGGTGTTGGTAAAACTACCACGGCTGAAGTTATATATCACAATATGTCCCATAAATTTGAAGGATGTTGTTTTGTACGTAACGTGAGACAAAATTCAGAAGTTGGTGGCATTGAGAAGTTACGGGAAGAGCTCATTTCAAAAGCATTGGGTGAAGAAGGTTCCAGAAGATATACATTGAGTGCTGGTCCTGGACTATTTTTAATAAAAAGACTTGGTCGCAAGAAGATGTTAATTGTTCTTGACGATGTGAATAATCCACGACAAATAGAGTTTTTGATTGGAGATCCATGTTGGTTTGGTTCGGGAACTTTGATTCTCGTCACTAGTAGAGATAAGCAAGTATTTAATGGGAGCTCTGATTTTATATATGAAATTAAACTATTAAATTATGAGGAAGCCCTCCAACTTTTCAGTAAAAGGGCCTTCAAGCAAAATTATCCAAGAGATGGTTATGCGTCTTTGTCAAAATCATTCGTGGAACGTGTACAAGGCAATCCTTTAGCTTTGATAGTTTTAGGTTCTGCCCTATATGGGAAAAATCGTAAGGAGTGGGAAAGTGCGTTGTATCAATTGTCAAATTTTGGAAATAAAGATATCCAAAAGGTGCTACAAATCGGTTACGATGACTTAAATACAGTGGAGCAGGATATCTTTCTTGACATTGCATGTTTTTTCAAACATGGGAAAATATATGTTGAGGCAGATATTTTGAGGAAAATATATGGGTTCGGCATAGACAATACATTAAGTGTTCTTGCAGATAAGTGCCTTGTTACTTCAAAATATTCGTTGGACATGCATGATTTGTTACAAGAAATGGGAAAGGACATCGTTTTACAAAAAGATAAGGGTAGTAGATTTAAGCTTAGAAGATTATGGGATCATGAAGATATTTGTGAAATATTTGCGGGAAATAAGGTAAGATATTTAAAAAATGTTATCTACTATTAATAATCTTTTATAATTCTTGATTTATTGAGAGAAATTATTTATTGTCATAATAACTTATCTATATATTTTTTGAATGTCTTTTGTTAGGAGGCTGAAGCGGTGCAAACCATCACTTTGGACTTATCTAAGATAAGAGAGATGAATTTAAATCCACAAGTGTTTATGAAGATGCCTAACCTTAAATTTCTCAATTTTTATGGAAAAAGTAATCTAGATCTCTCTCAAGGTCTTGATTATCTTCCAAATGCCTTACAGTACTTTAGGTGGGAGAAGTATCCATTAGAATCTTTGCCACCTAATTCTCTTGTGGTACTTGAATTACCAAATAGCAACATGAAAAAATTACAAATAAGAGCCAAGGTACGAAAATTTTATATTATTAAACAACTTATAAATTTTCGATATTAAAAATTGTAATTAATACTAGATTGGATTAATTAATCATTTTGTTATTTTTGTTAATTGCAGGAAGATTCTTTATTATCTCAAGTTAAAGGTGGAATTGTTAATAGTTTTTGGAGATTAACGTCCTTAATTTTAGTACAGAACAAAAGTATAACTCGTCTTCCCAACGGTAGAAGTGGATTTCTAGAAGCTCTCGAAGTTCTTGATCTCTGCGGTTGTTCAAATTTGAATACATTTCCAGAAATTTCAAGCAACATAAAGAAGCTATTCTTAGATGATACTGATATAAAACAGGTACCTTCATCATCAGTTGAACTCTTAAGCAAATTACAACAGTTACGGATGAGAGATTGTACAGAGCTTGAAAGCCTTCCAAGCAACATTTTTAGCAAGTTAACATCTCTCTTGGAACTTAATCTGAAGGGATGCTCACGCTTTAAGACACTTCCTGAAATTTTGAAGGCTGAGAGATTTATGGCGTTTCTTGACCTACGTAAGACAGCTATAGAGAAGCTACCATCATTTATTGGCATTGGTGATGAGAGCTGGTGTATAGATATGGGAGAATGCTCGAAGCTTGCTTTCTATCCTAGAAGTTCTGAAAATTGTTTTTCAGAAGACATTTTCTGCGTAGAAATTTTAACCCTTTTTAACTGTAATTTGAAGGAATTGCCTGAGGACTTGAGCTTTCTATCCTTTGTAAAATCTCTAAATTTGAGTGGAAATGATTTTGAGAGAATCCCTGCTACCTTTAAACAACTTTCACAACTAAAATTTCTTGTTATAAGCAACTGCAAAAGGCTTCTATCCTTACCGGAACTCCCATCAAATGTCTCCACAATTATCGCCAAAGATTGTTGTTCACTAAAAGAAATATGGGCCCTTAAACAACTACCTCTTGACTCACGAACGACAGAGTACTACTTCAAGTTATCGAATTGCTGGAAGTTGGATGGAGAAGAATGCCAGGAAGTAGTAAATGCACTCTTGAGGAATTATACAAGAAGTCAAATGCATGAATCATTGGTAAGTAATTCTTTGTATTTCTCTCTTTCTTTATCTGGGTCTATATAATCATTAGTTTGAATAAAAATTTCTGTTGTTCAGGCATATTTTGAAATGATCTATTCAGGGAGTAGAATACCAGAGTGGGTGAAGTATCAAAACATGGGTGATTCCATTCAAATCGACCATCCTTCTCATTGGTTTAATCATCTTTTTCTGGGATTTGCTTTCTATCTGTGCATTGTTAAGAAGGAGGAGTATGGTTACGGCTTTAGATATGATTGCCATTTTGGAGACAATTACCATTTCCCCTCTTCCAAATTATTATCCGGGGTAGGAATTGATAAAGAGCATATGGGAGTCTTCATTGATAGAGAATTTTGTGAATGGGTAAATAGACACAGTGACTTTGAAAATTTTAAAAAAGGTGTAGCCTTTTTCAAGTTCACGGCAGAAGATGTAATAATTAAGAAGTGTGGGGTTATTCCACTGTACACCCAAAAAGACGAGGATGAATTCTGTGGAACATTTGACTTTTCAAATTTAGGAGTGTCCAAGTTGAAAAGATCAGCAACAGGTGAGGGGTCATTTCACCATGCCGAAAAAGAGGTTGAAGATAGAAGAAGTTGAATGAAATTAATTCAAATTCAATGCTTCAATTAGGTGAGCTAGACGTGTTTCTCTATTCTGAATTCCAACAAAAACTATGGATAAGAGAAACTATTATATCTGATTTGCGTTGCAGATCAAGGGACGTAAGATTTTCAAGATAGATGGTACATATGAGGACAAAGTTAAGAGAGATTACGTTAAGGTATGAATTTTATTTCAACTCAATTTGATCCAAGATAAAACAGTGCTAAAAATAAATATAAAAACAGATAATAATGATTCACATATATTAACTATAAATTATCACTTAAATAAAATATAAAATTTTTAAATACGATATTAATATATAATTATTTCTTTAAATTTAATAATATATTATTTATTATTACTGTTATTATTCATAAGTTTTGTGAAATGTTGATTAAAATTTGCATTTGAGTTTCTAGTTCTTTATGGCGCGGTCTGTGTGTGTTAGTTCAAAATGCATGTGCTTCTTAGTTCAAAATGCATATTAAAAGTGAAATTTATTTTTTAAAATATCAAAAGCCCTCACTGGTAATGAGTACAGCTTAGCCGATCTGGAGCTGTACATAGCCACTGAAAGAGATGATCCGGAGGCTCTCTTGGAAGGCGTTGCTATGGGTGGCGTCGTCGGAGTTTTTCGCCAACTCGTTGACCTGGCTGAGTTAGTCTTTCTCTTGATTGTTTATGTCTTTTGTTTTTGGTTTTGAGAATTGAGTATGAGTTTTGTGAAATGTTGTTTAAAATTTGCATTTGAGTTTCTAGTTCTTTATGGCACGGTCTGTGTGCTTCTTAGTTCAAAATGCATGTGCTTCTGTTTTCTTTTTATTTATAGTTTTGTTGTTTCTAGCGGCTTCGATGCAATCGTTTCTTGTTCGTAGTGTGTGTGTGTGTATAGCAATGTGATTGACGAGTTGCTGACTATGGAATAATGTGTCAGGTACTCTAGGAGTTAAGCATAATGGTTTTCGAATTAACTGAATTTGTATAAGTCTTTGCCTAAATAGAATATGGATATTCTATGCTGATTTTTTTTTCAAATTTGATTAGTTGATTAAACTTCACCAGCAACGATGGCTTTTGATGCAGTGCCATTGAGTTAGTTTACGTGTAGATTTTTGTGTGGTACCATTTGATAATGAATAGCTTTCAGGAATGTATAGTTACTTCTTTCTGGGACATTGAATTTTTGCTTTCAGAATTTTGTGGACTGTGGAAATGTTCGGTACATTTAGTAATTTCTCTTACTCATATGTACACTGCTGCGAAATTTACTCTCCTTCAATTCCTTTCGAAATACCTACTTAAAAAATTTGTTTGACAGTTGTTCATATGGTTTTTTGAAGGTTTGCTGCTGAGATATTTCATGATTTACACGAGGAAGTAATGGCAACAGCAACTATTGGCTCGCTGACTTAAATTTTCTGTTAATGAATGGTAGATGTTGCTGTTATCAATAGATCATTTTACTTATTTGAAATATGACCCTGGACTTTGAGATTTTTTGTGTTCTTTCTTAGCTTACTTCTTAGTGGAACTTCAGTTGTATAGATGTAACTAGCTTTTGGTCGAAAAGCTTTGCAATTCTGATGTATATGTACTGCTAACTCTTTGGTTTTATCCTTTTAAAGTATTAGGCTTCTGTTCGCGCAAAGAATTGATCCTTTTTAGCATTGTTTCATTACAGGCTTTGACTGGCATCCTAATCTGCACATGGAAGAAAGTGTCATTACTTGTGGTGGCCTGCCTCGCTTTGTGTGGACTCCTACTAGGAGTGCCGGGCTCCACCGCTCTTATTCCTTCTGGACAAGTATGCTATTTAGATCTGTTTTGAAGTCACCAAAATTATTAACTTTTGAGACCATTCGTACTATAGTGATAGAAAAAGCTGGGTTTGGATTCTTACAGGTTTGATGCTGCTACGGGTGGAGCATGTTTGAAACGATACATTGATTCATCATTCTTTAAAACAGAATTCTATGGAACATTTGGCTTTCCAAATTCAAGAGTATCCAAGTTGAAAAGAGATTGAAGACAGAAGAAGAAGAATGAAATTAATTTATGTTCAATGCTTCAATTAGGTGAGCCACACATGTTTCTCTGTTCTGAGTTCCAACAAAAGCTGTGTGTTAGGATTTAATACATCCTCTTTGTATTTTTATTTTTGGCATTTAAATTGGACATGGGAATTGTCATATATTAAAGATGTGCCTTAATTAGATATTGAAGATTGGATGGTGCGTGGATTAGTATTGGAAGTAAAATCCAATTTGGAAATCTTGTGGTGAATTAATTGGTTGTCCATCGTAATCTTTTTGAAAAGGATTTTCCTAAGGCATTTGTGGCATGATTGCGTGAATAAGGGCTGATAGTTTTTATTGCTTTGCTGCTGACGTGGATTAGGGTTATGTGGGATTATGAGTGCATCTTTTGATCTGTTACTGCTGTGGTCCTTGGGGTTGCGGATCAGGCTGCTGGGTTTTTGGGTGTATTCGGCTGAAGCTTTTCTACACTGGTTTTGTTGTTGAAGTTGTTCCTTGGGAAGGTATTTTTGGTGGGTACCAGTAAACTTCCAGGAGACAGTGTGAAGACAAAGTTCAAAGCTGAAGATTGATATTCTCTTGATTTTATTTGCTATTTGTCTTTGATTAGAAATAGCTTGAAAAATCCTCTGACGAGGTTAACACGTGTTGGTCGTGTTATTGGGCGTGAAGATCTTTCACGGGTAGTTAGCTTTTGGATTAGTTACATAGATTGGGTTTTGCGAAATTGATCGATCCTTGTAACTTTTGGAAACTACAGTGAAAGAAATTAATCTGGGTGAGGGCCCCGCAGACGTAGGCAAGTTTGCCGAACTGCGTTACCAAACGTCGGCGTGTTATTTGGTGTTTCACTCTTACAATTGCTAAATTAATTGTGCTGGAAAATCTGTCGTAGGAATTCTGCGAAATTATTGACGATTTATTTTCTTCACTGTGGATAAGAGAAACTATTAAATCTGATTTGGTTGGAGTAGGAGTTTTATTTTCCTATATACTGTTACATTCTTGTGATGGAGTTTAATAAGAGTGGTCAGAAAGTCCTGGATGGCTGTTTCAAAAGAAATCATATCATTACCACAAACTTGCATATACCATGGGAAGTCTTGGAAGAAATCTTCTACTGCTCTTGAATTTATACTTTTTACGACAAAGATATAACTATTTGATATTATCTTAAGGTGTCAGCCACCTTTGTTCTTTTGGGTCTAAAAGGGCTCACTACAGAGGCAGCTACTCAACTTAGGAAAGCTCATCCTCTTCGAAGTCACCTTCTCTACATACACACTCGCAAAATCTCATACTGATGAAGACTATCAGATGCTCTTTACCTTTTAGGAAGGTCC
>JANTNU010000003.1:34434358-34451526 GCA_024752395.1 Erythroxylum havanense
ATTTTCTGCTGATATATGTACCTTAGGACATTAATCTTATATGTGGTCGAAACCAGCTCAATGAATTGTCGCATTTGAAAGTTTTCTTTTATATCGTATAACACATACAAGAAAATAAATGCCCTCCACAAACTATTGAAGAACACTTATTAATGGAAATTGAATACTTCTCCTTAGTCGTTAATATACCAACAATATCTGGTTTGGAAAAATATGGTACTAGTATCCAAGAAAGGAAAGGAAATAAGAAATGGGGTTCGTTTAGATTAATTATTAACTATTTAATATTGATCGAGTCCACTGCCAACTTTCAGTAGGAAGTGGGTGGGTACAAGGTGTGTAGCTCTAGTGTATGTTGTGTTCTTCTTTTTCTTTTTCTTTTTCTTTTTCTTTTTACAGGTATTTGTTTATTATTTTCTTCAAACTCCTTTTAAATTTTTATTTTTGTTATGAACCTATAGAAAATAATCTGTGTACTAATTAGGAATATATTTTTGAATCTTCTCATGTTTGTGGACAACTTATTGAAGATCCCAATCTTGTTGAATGTAGAAATAATAGTGTTTTATGTATGTTTCTAGAGAGTTATATTTTGAGTGGTTATCCAGTGGTGATATCTTTGTAAGAGAATTTCTTTTTCTGGGTTCGTTATTTATCAAGGATTTTCCAAACTTTGATTGTAGATTATTGAGAAGACAGTCTCTTAGGAGAATTTCCTGCAGAATCCTTATTAGAATAATAATGTTCCCAGGGGGTTAAGGTTATGTTAACCCTCCCTTTTATATCCCTAACGTGGTATAGTATATAAAAGTCCTAATTCTAATAGGAAAACAATTGATTGAAATCAGTTTCTAAAGATAACTTATTTTTTTTCTTGCTGGACAAGAAAACTTTCCTAACTAGGAAACTTAAAATAAAACAAAACAGAAACAAATCCTAATGGATATAAGATAACATAACAAATCCTTATCCTAATGGGTATATGACAACATAAGGGTATGTTAACCCTCCTTTTTATATCCCTAACGTGGTATAGTATATAAAAGTCTTAATTCTAGTAGGAAAACAATTGATTGAAATCCTTTCTAAAGATAATTTATTTCTTTTCTTGCTGGACAAGAAAACCTTCCTAACTAAGAAACTTAAAATAAAATAAAACAGAAACAAATCCTAATGGATATAAGATAACATAACAAATCCTTATCCTAATGTGTATATGACAACATAACATATCCTTATGGATTCAATCCTTTATTAGGACCCTCCACTTGAAGAGAACTCGACCTCGAGTTGTTATTAGGATAGAGCTTTTCTTTTCCATGAAAATCATAGATATCAGCAACATTAAAAATCTTTGAAATTCTCATCTCTTCAGGCAGATTGATAACTTAAGCATTGTCGTTGATTTTATGTAGTATCTCATAAGGACTATATTTCTTCGGCTTCAATTTGTTGTAGGTTCCAACAGGGAATCTTTCTTTCCTTAAGAAAATCATCACTTTGTCACCTTTTTGGAAAGTTTTAGACCTCCTGTGTTTGTCGACTTGTTCTTTATATTTGGCATTAGTCCTTTCAAGTCTCTCTCGAACCTCCTCTTGCACATTCTTCACTTGTTTAGCCACATTTTCAGCTGCTATGCTTAAGTTTGGTAACTTCGAAAGTTTTATCAGATCAACAGTATTCTCTGGAACTTTCAAGTATACCAAGGAAAATGATGATCTACCAATAGCACTATAGACAACTCTATTGTAGGCAAACTCAGCTTGAGCTAGAGCTAAATCCTATTGCTTAGGCTTGTATCCACAAATACTCCTCAATAGATTTCCAAGAGTCTTATTAAGTGACTCAGTCTGACCATCTATTTGTGGATGAGCAGTGCTACTAAAGTTTAAAGAAGTATCAAACATCCTCCACAAAGTTCTCCAAAAGTAACAAAGGAACTTCGAATCTCGGTCAGATGTAATGGATTTAGGAATTCCATGCAACTTTACCACTTTTTTAAAGAATAGTCTAGCCACATTAGATGCATCGGCAGTCTTCCTACATGCAATGAAATGCGTCATCTTAGAAAATTTATCAACTAATACAAATATAGAGTCAACTCTCCTTTGTGTTCTAGGTAGTCCAAGGACAAAGTCCATAGACAAGTCCTCCCAAATATCTTCCCGAATAGGGAGTGACATATACAACCCCATATTCTGGGATCTTCCTTTAGTAGTCTAACAAACATAGGACCTTGTCACAAAGTTCCTAACATCTTTCTTGAACTGAGGCCAGTAGAACCTTTCTTCAAGACTAGTAATGGTCTTGTCCCTTCCCATGTGATAGGTTAATCCTCCACTATGCACATCACAAATCAACTTTTCTCTAAGAGAAGTATGAGGAACACAAAGTTGGTTACTGTGAAAAAGAAAACCATCAGTAATATAGAGCTCACCAGTAGGTTGCTTCTGAATACACTTTATCCACATGTTTATGAAATCTTCATCATCCTCATAAAGCTCCTTTAAAACTTCAAATCCAACTACCTCTTGGGATACAGTAGAAAACAATATTGTCCTCCTACTAAGTGCATCAGTCACCTTGTTAGTCACACCAGATTTATGTTTAATAACAAAAGGAAATTTTTATCAGAAAGTAGTCCAACTGGCATGCATATTACTCAAGTGCTTTTGACTGTTCAGAAACTTTAAAGCTTGATGATCAGTGTAAAGAATGAACTCTCTTTGAATCAGATAATGTTCCCAATGTTTCAATGTTCTCACAACTGCATAAAATTCCTGATCATAAGTACTCCATCTTTTCCTTGTATCATTAAACTTCTCGCTAAAGAAAGCTACAGGTCGGCCTTCTTGAGATAAAACAGCTCTAATACCTACTCCACATGCATCACACTCAACATCAAAAAACTTGTCGAAGGTCGCTAAGGTTAGGATAGGAGTAGTGCTGAATTTTTCCTTAATCAAAGCGAAACTTTTCTCAACTTCATCATTCCAATCAAACTTTCCCTTCTTCATGCATTCTGTGATAAGGGCCATAATTAAACTGAAGTTTCTAATGAACCTCCTGTAGAAAGTAGTTAGTTCATGGGAAGATCGAATCTCACTAACATTTTTAGGGGTAGGCCATTCATGAATTGCCTTCACTTTTTCTTCATCCACATGAATTTCTTTAGAACTAACCACATACCCCAAGAATAGTAGCTTGCTAGTCAAGAAACTACTTTTTTTCAAGTTCAAGTAAAGCTTATTATGTTGTAAAACAAACAAGACTCTCCTCAAATGTACTAGATGCTCTTCAATCGTTCTACTATAAACAAGGATATCATCAAAATAAACAACTACGAACTTTCCATTAAAAGGTTTAAGCATTTGGTTCATGAGTCTCATGAAAGTGCTAGGGGCATTAAACAACCCAAAGGGCATGACTAGCCACTCATACAACCCCTATTTCGTTTTAAATGCGGTCTTTCACTCATCCCCAAGTCTGATCCGTATTTAGTGATAACCACTTTTCAAGTCAAGTTTAGAGAATACCTGAGAACTACAGAGTTGATCAAGTATGTCATTCAATCTGGGAATAGGAAATCGGTATCTTACGGTGATTTTGTTGATGGCTCTACTGTCAACACACATTCTCCACGATCTATCATTCTTCGGTGTCAAAAGTGCAGGTACAACACAAGGACTCATGCTTTCTCGGATCAAGCCCTTTTGCTCTAGGTACTAGATCAATGTGATGTTGAATATCTCTCATAGGAGGCAATTCATTAGGTAATTTAAACTGGACCAGATATGAAAACTCCTTCAAAATCAGCTGGACCAGATCTGAATTAGCTCCATCTTCTCCTCTTTCTCCTCCAATAATTGGTTCTTTACCACCAAGACATGAACCTTTCGAGTCTCCTTAACTTCCTTCTCAAATTCTTGCCCACTAAGGGTCAACAATGTCTTTCCCTCATCTCTAAAAGTCTTTGGCCTATCAAAGGTTGCATTTGTGGGAGCATGGTCACTTTCTTTCCTTTCCATTGGAATGGGACGATATTATCTCTTCCTCTATAAGTAATATCCCTGTCAAATTGCCATGGCCTTCCTAGGAGTATGTGGCTTGCTTTCATGTCCACCATATCACAATAAACAGTAGCCTTGTAAGATTTTCCTATGAAAATAGGAACTTGACATACTTTAGTTACTCTCAATGTTGGCCCATCAGTGAGCCAACCGATGGTGTAGAGATGAGGGTGTTTCTTAATAGGAATCTTCATATGATTCACCATCTTTCTTGCCACTAAGTTCTCACCACTGCAATTATCTACAATCAAATTGCACACCTTACCATTAACAGTGCATAAGGATCTAAAAATGTTTCTCCTTTGTTGTGGCTCATCGGTTTTAGATGAACAAAGTATCTTCCACACCACTAGACTAACTCTGTCCTCAACAAATTCTTCAGCAAACTCCTCCTCGTCCTCTTCTTCTCCCTCTTCTTGAAGCTCTTCCAAATCCTCTTCACCTTCATTAAGGTAGTCTCCTTTTTCAGCAATGTTGATCATCTTTCTCTCAGGACAATTATTAGAGATATGTCCACGCTTTTGGCATTTATAACATGTCTATTTTTGGTAGTGCATATGGGTTGGAACCCTTAGGAACTCCTCTACTGCTGATGCCACCTCCTTCAAAAGACTTCCTTTTGTCCATTCTTAGATTTTTAGGGGCATTATCGATTTATAATGCTTCAACTAATGCTTTCCCTTTTCCTACCACTTCATTTGGACTTGGTTGAGTTGATCTCCTGGGGTATTCAAACCTCTTAGGTACCTTTTCCATCTTTTCAGCTTTCAAGGCCAATTGGTAGGCCTCCTCTACGTTCCAAATAGCGTGCATTCCTAGCCTTTCACTTATGAATGATCTTAATCCTTTAAGATACCTTGAAACTTGTTGCATGTCAGATTCTTCAAGATTATTGACTGCTGCCAGCCTCAAAAACTCTGAATGATACTCCTCTACACTTCTAAAACCTTGGATGCAACTTTGATAAAGATCAAATAAGCGCAATTCATAATCAGGGGGTAAAAATATAAGGAAAATGACTTGTTTCAATTTCCTCCAAGATCTGATTGATAGTTTTCCGTTCCTCTCTCGATTCTTTTGAATATTACTTAACCAAACTTTAGTACCACTTTTTAATTTATAGCCCACAATTCTCACTAGTTTATCATTTGCGACTTCCATCATCTCTTGAAAACTTTCCACCTCATCAATCTAATCAAGAAAGCGTTTTTAGATTTCCACTAAAGTAAGGGACTTCAACTTTAATCTTGTAATCATCTTTACCCCTTTGGCCTCTTCTTGGTTGGTCTTGGTCTAGATTTTCTTCATCCGAACTATCTTCCATAAGAGGCATCAGATTCTGATCGTGAGCTCTTCTATTTTCTGCATTCCTTGGAAGATTAGGTCTACCAATAAGTTGGGTTTGAGGTAAACCTCTGCCTTAAGCGCCCTTAAGTGTTATTCCTCCATTATTGGCTTGATTAAGGCCCTTAATGATTGGAAGTTGATCCATACGAGTCGCTAATCCATTAATAGCCTCCAAAACTTCCTCAAATATCTAGTTATCTCCTTGATCAGGCATGTATACTGGTTGTTCATGACTGAAAACATTTGGTTTGATTTTCTAGGTTTTGGGGTGAAATTTCTAGGTTGTTAGGTTTGGAAGATGGGTTGGAGCAGAAACAAAATAGGAAGAATTTTTTTTGGGTTGGTAGGGCTGGAGCAGAAACAAAACTGGGAAAATTTTCTGGGTTGGTAGGCTGGAATATGAGCTGGAGCATAAACAAAACTGGAAAGGCACCAAGAAAGAAATCTAGGAAAAACTAGATTTTAATGCTCTGATACCAACTGAAATAATTAGGTAGAGATTTTAGGTTAATCTCATAACCAAATCCAAGTATAAAACTTAGGATTTAAGCAACAAGAGAAGACACAGGAGAATTTCCTGCAGAATCTTTACTAGAATAATAATGTTTATGTTGACCCTCCCTTTTATATCCCTAACGTGGTATAGTATATAAGAGTCCTAATTCTAGTAGGAAAAGGATTGATTGCAATCCTTTTCTAAAGTTAACTTATTTCTTTTCTTGCTGGACAAGAAAACTTTCCCAACTAAGAGATTTAAAATAAAATAAAACAGAAACAAATCCTAATAGATATAGGATAACATAGCAAATCCTTATCCTAATGGGTATATGACAACATAATATATCCTTATAGATTCAATCCTTTATTAGATTAGGTGTACAATATTAAAAGTATGAAAATTTTGTATATATAGTTATATACTAACTGAAGGAATTACTATTGATAATTGAAATTTTCTTTTCTCATTTTGTCTTCTTCTCTGATATTTTGCTTGATTTACAAAGTTGGGTCATCTATAAATGGAGGCTTAAGGTGTACAAAAATTCCCTTGCACAGCTTGTCAGAGAGATAGGACGTTTAGCAAAAATGGTTCGAAAGATCACTGCATCGCATCTCACAAAGACGAGAAATTTAAAGTTTTTTGTCAAATATGTAGAATGAGTTGTACAAATCAAAACAACCTACAACAACATATAAGCGAATTTCATTCCAGGTAAAAATTAAAATTGAATTATTTATTTATTCTATTAATCAATATGTTTAATTCTTTTTGTTTTGTTACAAACATGTTGTAAGTGACTCATCGGAGGAAGAAAATGGTGAAAATAACTCATGAGAAGTTACTACTCAAATAGATGTAAATGAATTTTGTATTAAGTACTTTATTTAATATTTAATATTTTCTTTATCTTTGAAATGTACAAATGTTCTTCGAAATATTAGTAACTTTGCTACTAATATTTCAAAGAACAATAGTACATTTTAAAGATGGAAATAATATTAAATATTAAAGAAATACTTAATATAAAACTCATCCACATTCATTTGAATAGTAGCTTCTCATGAGTTATTTCCACCATTTTCTTCCTCCGAAGAGTCACTTACAACACGCCTATAACAAAACAAAAAAAGAATTAAACATATTAATTAGTAGAATAAATAAATAATTTAATTTTAATTTTTACCTGGAATGAAATTCGCTTATATGTTGTTGTACGTTGTTTTGATTTGTACAACCCATTCCATGTATTTGACAAAAAACTTTAAACTTCTCACCTTTGTGAGATGCAATGCAGTGATCTTTTAGACCATTTTTGCTGAACGTCCTATCTCTCTGACAAACCGTGTAGGGAATTCTTGTACACCTTCAGTCTCCATTTATAGATGATCCAACTTTATAAATCAAGCAAGATAAAAGAGAAGAAGGTAAGATGAGAAAAGAAATTTTCAACTATCAATAGGAATTCTTTCAGTTAATATATATACAAAATTTTCATAATTTTAATATTGTCCACCTAATCAATTATATTTTTTTAGTTGAAGTTTGTTATTTCATACTTTTAGTATCTTTCACCTACTCGATCATATTGTTTTAGTTGGTCTAAAGACACTCTTAAAATTTCTTTCAATCGTGCCACATGAAGTGCAAAAGCAATCATGTAGACACTGACTTGTTAGGAGATGATAATAGGTACAGAAAGAATGACTTATGAAACTTCTCAAGGAGTTGTTTACTGATCTCAAGTCCTTTAATTAACTTGCATTAAGTAACAGGATAATTGTCGACAGATATGAGAGAGCATTCAAGCCTTCGTGTAATCTTATTAGGTGGCTGGAGGACTACGTTGATCCAGCCACGTCTGAACTAAGAACAACAAAAGATTGAACCCAGGCTATTTTTCCAAGCCTAACACTACTATTAATCTTTTTGGGTAGACTGTGATTCTTCAAACGTCTCTGATAAGAGGTTTGTTGATCGGCATGTACTAGGCTTAGATTAGTGATTATAATTCCCATATATATTCTCTTGGATGATGCTAATTACTTATACAATAATAATTTTCTAAAATCAAATTCTATAATATGCATGCATTCAAATAAAATAATAATAATAATTCAAAAAATATTATTTATTTATAAATAATAAAATATGAAATAGCGAGTACATAAATAAAAAACTAAATATGAAAACAAAAGGAATTGTTATTTTTAAATTAAGAAAAATTTAACGAAATCTAGACTGGCAGAGGCCATATCAACTGATTAGATGTATAATCGTCAAATCTATAAATATCTTTCTCCACCATATCATAAATACCAAAATCGTATCCACCTCTAACACCTTCTTCCAGAAAATCAAAAAGATTATCTGTAAAATAGATTTTATTTCCTCTACAGCCTGTCGGTAAATTAACTGATGATATAGAGAATGAACTATTTAATCCCACAAATACCAAGCCACCTTCAATATCTAACGACTCTGACCATGATTTATCACTTCTATGTAACTTGTAGACATTAAAATATCGAGTTATTTGTCTTTGTCGTGCTTCGTCCCATTTTAACCTCCGTAGTATCAATAAAATTTGACCAGAATGCTCTACCAAATATGACCAAAAATACCCATATCTACCTTTTGGGAATGGTATAATCTCTGTGAGTTTTGGGATCCAAGAACTAACATAAAAAATTGAAAGACTCAGCCCGATGTCAAAACCATATAATTCGTCCTTATGAAAAACAATATCGTGGTAACCCATTTCATCATCTATATTAATCCATTCTGTATCTCCGCTCCTGCAAAATGCCAATTTATGGTACGGATCATATATCGAAGCAGCTATGTAGTTATTTGAACTCAGATCAAAAGATAAAATAACCCTATGCAATAGATAATAATTTGCACGAGAAAAAGATACTGCTAAGTTTTGGTGTGGTCGAAAATCCCAATATATGAGGTATTCATCTTCTCCTGACTGGTATCTTATAACATTAGGGAACTTGTGTCTTGGTGGAAGCTGCACTTGAGCTTTTGTAATGGGATTTATGAGATTAATTGTAGTAGATATACGATCAACCACAATGAGCCAACCATGTGAAGAACCTTTAAATAGTTTCCCCTTGGCTTCTTCCAGATCTATACTGTAAATCTTATTGTTTAGTAAATTATGCAATCCATAGGATGATGAGACGGTATTGGATCTATAATTTGGTATCACCAACCATGGTATTTATTTCTGATTAGGTATCTTAGCCGTAGATTGCCAGATTTTGCAAACACAAGAAAATCGTAATTTATCAGTACACACCACAATCTCATCTTCAATAATGTTCAATAACTCCGGTGGAAGATTTGACCAACATCTATTTGTGTTCTTCATATCTTTCCCTACGAACAAACAAAAAAACAAAGAAAAAGGAAAAACTATAATTTCTCCAATTTAGAAACCAATGAGATCATGCTAATATAATAGAATAAACATACCTTTATTTGTACTCAAGCTAAGTAAAAATTATAATTGTGAACAAAGAACTTCAACTGCGTATCTTCAATTGTTGTATAAGTGTTTGCAAATAATAACATTAACTTATGTGTTATAGTTTCTTTTATATTGAACAATGAGTTAGAAGTCTTCTTTTATATTAAATCTAATTGTGAAAAGATGGTTTAATTCAAATTAGGAAATTGAAATTGATTCATAGTTAATTTGTGAAAATATAATCCAACTTAAACTAAAAAATCTGAATTGATCAATATTTAATTTGAAAAAGGCAATCTAACTCATATTAAGAAATTAAAATTCATTAGTATTCAATTAGTAGTTTTCTTGCAATAGTCTTTTTCTTCGTCGGCTGTTCCGTAAATACTGTGCCTGTGTTGTTCCATAATTAAAACATCGACGCTTTGATTAAACTAAACCTCTATGTGCCTAAGCCAAGCCGATGCTCCTCGTTCTTTTGATTTTGCCTCCCGCTTCACTTCTTCGATCTTGCGCCTATTCTTCTCAACTCCTATACTCCTTTTGCGTTAATTCATGGCTAAGGTATGCTCTTTACTAACAAAGCTTCCTAATTTTGTTCCCTATCAACTACACCTGGGTATCTTCTATTTTTCATTTCTTGAGTGCTTCTCAAATTGGTTCAATTTGCCCACGGTTAAACAAACGAATTGGTGTTGAAATCATGGGCAAAATTCACTTCCTTCGTTTGTTTAACCATGGGCAAATTTAACAAATTTGAATTGGTGTTGAAATCATATTGTTTCTTTCTCTCGCGCTTGCCCAAGCTATATATTGTTATAAATTTCCTCTTCAATGATTTGTCGAACTCGTAGCCTTATACTCCTGTTATGGTGTTACCTTTTGCACGTCTCTTGTGTAGTTGTAGTTTTATGAAGGTGTGCGACTCTTCTGGGTTTTGGATTTCTAGTAAGTGCAGTTTTACTTGGTGGGGTCTAGTTTGGAAGTATTTCGTTGCGTTTTCACTGGGATGTTTATCTTAGCTCTCGAAGTTTATTCCTGGTCCTCTACTATGCTGCTTTTGCGTGTAGAACATTGGAAGTAATGCCCTTACTCTAGCGGAGTCTTCTGGAATCTGTCTGTCTTGTCTCTTTGAACTCGTTCCTTCACTCATTTGGTGTTTTTGGAAGCTCTGTTTTGTGGTGTCTTGAAGGGCCTTGTTCTTTGGAAGCAAGGCTGATTACCCTGGGTCCTTTTTGCTGTGCAGAGTTAGATCAGGTACTTCTTTGGATTTCCTTTTTCACTTTTCCCATCTGGTTTGTTTGTTTTTTGATTGTTTTAGGTTGTAAGATCCTTTGGCCTTGTTGTTTGATAGTCTGAATTTTCTGCATCTGGGGTTGTTGAAAATTAATCTTTTTTTTGTGTGTGTGAGTGTTTTTGTGCTATGAACTTCCAGTGTCTTTTAGGGAAGTTATCTGTTTATAGAGTTTCAGTTCTAGAAGCTTAGATTGATATATATGCAAATTAAACTCTGTGTTGCTTGTTGGGAAATATCTTTCACATTCTTAAGTGTTATTACATTAACATCATGTAACTGGGCCTCTCTCTTGAGTGGCATTACACCTTGAGTGTGCTCAGTACTTCAATCGATTCATTGATAGTTGCTAACTTGGAAGGTCTCATTTGTCTTCTTGGCCTTGTTATGGTTTCTCGTATCAGAAAGATTGCATCATTTTGCTTTATTGCATGTTGAAACTGCAATTGTATAAAAGAATCAATCAAAAACCAAAGATTAACGAAAAACATGTAATGCATGAACCGTAACAACTAATACAAACTGATTACAATATGAACGTAACCATCAAGTTTACAAATGTATGTTTGGTATTATTATACTCTCAATGTGGCAACTTTGAGACATTGTTGTGTTCGCTGCCGCTTCAAAACAAAAAGAAAACCCTGGACCTTTTGCTAATAGAGCTCAAAAGCTATTCATCGCCCAAGAACTTCAAAGAAACATAACATCCGATCCCATCAACTACACTGGTAATTGGAGTGGCAATGATTACTACCTTTTTAATTGCTTTTAGTGTGATACTGTTCCTGATAGGAACATTATTGGATTGGCTGCACTCGGTTAGTTTCAACTGATACTCTTTTAACTCTTTTGAGTCCTTCAAATGGTTGTTAAACAAGTTCATTCTATGATATGCATACTCATTTAATATGAGCAGAAAGCTTTGTTTTTTCGTTAGCAATGGAATCCTTTAAGTCAGTCAGTCTAATGGATCAAAGTTATCATAGAATAGCCCTTCTAGTAAGAGTGTTGTTGGAAACCAAGAAAAATTGTACCAAGTTATGATCAATCCAAGAAACCAATTGTAGCTGATGTATGGAATCTACTTCATTTGGTTTTAGTGGTTACAGTGAAAGGAGATAAGGATACTTTTCCCCAGTTCGATGTATGTTCTTATTGTTCTCTGTTTTGTTCGTTTTGGCAGAGAAATTGTTGTGGGCGGTAATTTATTCGGAGACTACTAGTTCTTGCTTTAAGCAAAGCTTAGACAAACTGCTGACAGTAAAAGACTGTTCATTTATATTATTGAAATGGTACGTGTCTTGAAGGTTATGAGCTTGCTTTTAATAATGTCAAAAGTGACATTACCAATTTACACATTGCATTTGGAACTGGGAAAGTTTGCGTCTCTTTCATTGACATTGAAGTTTGTACTTTGTTTTGAATATAATGTAATTCCATCGCTCAATGATCTAAATCAATGGCAGATGATAGGTAACTCGATAGAGATTGTATAGCCTTTAGTATATTGATAGAAATATAGAAAATAACTTTTGGAGCAAGCTCCCCCTCCTGGACAAACCAGGCCACTTTCCCTAACCAAGATGATAGTAAAATTCCCGTGCCCCTCTATTCTCACTAGACAGTTTTATATTCCCCTCCCTCATTCTCTCTCCATAACAAACTTCTAACAAACTTGCCTACAAGATAATCATCCCCCTTCCTTTCTAGCTTGCTCCTACGAGTATGTTTAAATGGGCTATGATGGCCTTAGTTGGTATGGGCTGGGAAGAGGGAGGATTGTTATCAATTCCCTTCTCCTCAAAAGACCCCTTGTCCTCAAGGGAAAATAGTGAATTGTCTCTAGCGCCAGCAACCTAAGAAGGATTACAACGATTAAACCATAGTCCTCACAATCGAGCGTTTGTTGTAGAGCGTATGGGATAGGGTCCTTCATATTAATTTTTCCCTTCCCCTTTCTTGGTACTCCATCGAATTACAAACCAACTCCCAATCTTCTTGCTGTCTCTCGTCCACTGGTGCTTTCTGTCTACTCTCCCCAACTTCAGCTTCATTGCCCTCCCAAATAATCAACCGAAACCCTTTATCTGGACAGCGGTGTAGCGGGCCGAAAATTTGCCCACACTTAAAACACAATCCCTTAGCCCTTCTCTCCATCAGTTGTTTGTAGGTTAAGTTCCCCTCCATTTTGAGTTCCTTGGTTGATGGCCTTCGGCAGTGGTGTGTCGATTTTCGTTGGGTAATTCTTTTGCTTCATTCTTGGTATTACCAGCTGCATGGGTTGACAGGATTGGTCGGTTAGTGCTGGAATTATATATTCGATACCCAAAACTTGAGTGGGAGTGGGAGCTTCCGTGTTTTACTTTCCCTTCTCCTGGTCGGATTACCCCTTCACCGATTAGCTCTCTCTCTACTTTCCTTGCTATAGAAATCATCCGGGTGCGGGTCGGCGGGTCATGGGTCCTGACCTGGTTTCTTATTTCTTCTCGCAGTCCTCCCAAAAAGCAGCTCATGAACCATTCTTCGGGTAAATGAGTGATTTTTGAAGTCACTCTCTCATACTCTTCGATATATTCATCTGCTGACTTATTTTGCACTAACGATTTTAGCTGCTCAATCGGATCTCCCTCATCTTTTTCCCCATATCTATCGAACAAGGATCGCTTGAAGAATTCCCACGTCAAGCATGGTTCCAACGCACGTATAGATTTAAACCAATATAACGTGGTCCCTTCCATACAAATCTGCAACATCGACAACCTCAGCTCATCAGGGATTCCATGAATCGTGAAATAGGATTCAGCACGTACGACCCAGGCAAATGGGTCCTCGCCGTGGAACGAAGGAAGATCGACCCTCCGTGCCGCGTTTCTGTATTCCTCCCACGCTTGTTCTGTTGCCGTCGGAAGAGTGCGGTTCTCCTGTCGGTAGGGCTCTGGCCGGTGGGCTGGTTTTTCTCCACCCGAAGAAGAAGATGCGAGATGGGTCAGTGTCGGGGTACCTTCTCCTCTGTCACCCATACTCTGCTTCCTGGGTTTCCAGCTTTAAGAGTTTGGAAACCTTCTCTCATTTCTGTCTGTAGTTGGCCTTGGGACTTTGCTAAGGTCTCGACGCTTGCCATCAACGTGCTCAACTGCGTCCTAAGATCCTTCAGCGTGGCATCATGCGACTTCACCATTGCTTCTTGGGCCGACAACGATGACTCTTGTCTCCTAAGAGACGCTTCTACAGCAGAAACTCTAGCCTCCATGCGTGTTTGCATACAACCTCTACTCTCTTGGCCTCTCAATGAAAGCACTAATTGATAGGTAACTCGATAGAGATTGTATAGCCTTTAGTATATTGATAGAAATATAGAAAATAACTTCTGGAGCAAGCTCCCCCTCCTGGACAAACCAGGCCACTTTTTCTAACCAAGATGATAGTAAAATTCCCGTGCCCCTCTATTCTCACTAGACAGTTTTATATTCCCCTCCCTCATTCTCTCTCCATAACAAACTTCTAACAAACTTGCCTACAAGATAATCATCCCCCTTCCTTTCTAGCTTGCTCCTACGAGTATGTTTAAATGGGCTATGATGGCCTTAGTTGGTATGGGCTGGGAAGAGGGAGGATTGTTATCAGCAGAACATTTGGATGAGCTTCCTAGATTGACTTTATATATGGTTATGTTTGATAAGAATATGAATTCTATTTGTTTAACTTCTGCATCTAGTTCTTGTTTTTTTGTCAGTGTCTTGCATAGGTCTATGTAGTGAGAGGGTAAGTCCATTCTAGCTTCATTTCTTTTAAAGACCGGCTTGGGATAACAAAGTTCTCTCTTTTTTTAATATAGTGTTTTATCATAGATTTTGGAACTTGAATTTGAAAAAAGTTTATGAATTGAAATTTTTTTGTAGTTGTAAATTTTTTTGGAGTTGTAAATTTTGGAACTTGGATTTGAAAAAAGAGTATGAATTGTAATTGTAATTTCAAAATTATCTACTGTTTCCTGTTTTTGATGTTTAGTTTTGGTTCAGGTTTTGGGTTTGTTGGGGTTGGTTGGGGATCTGGTTTCAGATCGTTCACTTTCTGTTTGATTATTTGCTTCTTTGACTGTATTGATGATGGATTTAGATCATATATAAAACTACCAAACAAGAAAGATAGTGTTATGGTTTGATGAGGGCCCATAAGAGTTGATTCGTTACCATATAAAACAAGTGTTATTGAGTTGAAAATGTGTTAAAACTTTCCCAAAAGGTTAATGCCCTTTCATTTTGTCCTTTTTCACTGATAGAAGACAGATTTAGGAATGGTTAGCTGAAAGTATTAGTCTTTTCAGAAGATTGTGAACTCTATTGTTGTTGACTATTATTAAATTATTGATGGATGTCTGAGGTAAGAATCAAATCTACAAATGAGTTGCCCAAGCTTAACATCTTCATCACTAACATCTTTCTGCTCTATTTATTTACACTGTTTCTTGTTGTGATTCAATGGAGAACTTGTTCTTGTTGTTCTCTTTAGCTAGAAAAGATAACCGTTGAGAAATTACTAAGGTGACAGGAGAATCGACTATGTCAAACCTTACGACTAATGGTTTTCATTCATTTTGCATTGTCTGATGAATCATTTTCTGGAGATACTTTCTTCTTTGATGGTTTCAGGTTTTTAAATTTATTCTGATTTTATGTAGCATGGACATTTGAATTACAACCTATCTCTAGTATTAAATCTCATTTGAGTTTTCATCACTGTTGAATGGTCCATAATGCAGTTTCTAAACAGATATTTTCCCATGGAACTATAGGCCATAAACCTGAGTGCAAGCCTACTGAATGCAATGAAAATGGTCTGGAATCCAGAAAACTTGAACCTCAAGATGGGATTCTGAAGGAGAATCAGGCTGGAATCTTTTGCAATTTCACAGATAGGCAAGGTGATACGGATTAGTTGCGGCTTCTGTTGGCAGCTATGGAGCTTATTTGTCTGATGGATCAGAGTACAGGTGAGCCAACCTCTTATTAAATTTGTACATTGATTCTATTGCTGCCATTTTTGTGTGTATTAAGCAGCTATAATTCCTCTCTTTTATTTACGAAATATCTTTTGGAAGTTCTGCCCTAATTGATAATCATGTTCTGCTGGGAGACAAAGCTTTACTCCTATGTCATAGCTTGTTGTTTCCTTCTTAAACATTGTTGATGTTCATCAAACACTTTAATTGATACCAAAAAACAAATTTAAGGTTTTAGTATTTTCTTCTCATCAATTAAGAGACTATATTGATGAAAAGCACAATTGAAACAAATAATGTTAGATTGACATAGAGACCTTGACTCTACAGTTTGTTGAGTTTTTTTTGTATAGCCTCTTAATACCCACGTGGCAAATCAAAACAAAAACCTTCATTTTTGTCATCCTTTCTGACCTGTAGCTGCTGATAAAATATCTTGGGTATCACAGTCATTCTCCCTTTCATCCTCTTCCGCAGCAAGGTGATGCATCAGCAGTTAGCTTTTTTAGCTTTACCTCCTTAGAGGGGCTCATGTAAAGAACCATAATCTTCTTACACCCTCTCTGGATTCCATCCAACATCACTGGCTTTGTTCTTCCAGTCTTGTGTCAACGACGTCACCAAAATCATCACTTTGAAGCTTTCGATGCTTTTGACTCCCACTATTATAAGCTTTATTTCGAAGAGGAACAGTACATTTCAAAAATAGAGAAAATATTAAATATTAAAGAAGTATTTAATATAAAACTAATCAACATCCATCTGAATAGTAGCTTCTTATGAGTTTTTTCCACCAAATTGTTGAGATTGTTCGGCTCACAACTGTTGAACGCTACTCCAGGAAATCAAAGGAAGAAATAGCAGTAATCAGGATACAAACAGCATTCAGAGGATACATGGTATATAACATCCTACATGCTTTAAAAACTTGAAAATTCAAGCTTACAGTGGTTTCTTGTATAGAGAGGTAATTTAGGACTTACTGTAGTTTGGTGATCTTGTTTTTGCTTCTCTCGCGAGAAAAGGCTGGAAATAAGATCATTTTAAACTCCATCTTCCGCACCATTCTTGGATGTGAAAGCTGTGTTCGGTCAAAATGTGACTACAACATACTCAGATCTCTTACCCATTGATAATTTAATGCTTCATGAGTTACATTGGTTGGTTGCAACTGGCCAAGACTTTTTATAGGCAAATCTCTGGTCTCCTTTTGAAACCTTTTGAGTGATTATGATGTACACTGTAGGATGTTAAGGAACACTAGTTGAAATGTAATCATATCCTCTTTGTACCATTCTCTAGGGGGTTATGAACTACATTTAATAAATAGATTCTTGCTCTTACTCTCAGGCAAGAAGAGCATTGCGGGCTCTGAGAGGTTTGGTGAGGTTGAAGACATTGATACAGGGGCAATCTGTGAAAAGACAAGCCACAGCCACACTAAGAGCCATGCAAACTCTTGCTCGTGTACAGTC
>JANTNU010000003.1:34501118-34511620 GCA_024752395.1 Erythroxylum havanense
TATATAATCCAATCAAGTCTTCTGTTAAGTTGTTATTATTATAATATTATGATTAAATCTACTATGCTTAAGTTGTATTCCCTCTAATTCATAATATACAAGCTTATTAAGAAAGCTAATGAAATTATAGATATATCCTTATTAATACTCCCATAAAATTATCCCGTGACTCTGTTAATCAACATCTTAAATGATTGATAAGAGAATGAAATAATTAATGTTTTTAGAGTTTCGAAGCTTTTATATTTAAATAATAAATAAATGTTGTTGAGAACGGAAAGATTTTGAAGCAAATAAAAAAGAAACATGATAAAGTGCATTGAAAAGGTAATTTGCAATAATTAGCATGTGAGAGAAATTGCATATTAAATTGTCTTGAAATTGTGATCTTTATAATTAAGATGAAAGAGAAATAAAAGGTTAATTTTGGAAGAAAAATTATAAACATGCATACAAAGTCAAGAATGACACTGATTTTAAATAATTAAAATATATCTAAAACTACACTTATTATGAATCGGAGGGAGTATAAATTAAACAAAATGTTAATTAAAAGATTTTAAAAAGCTCAAATTTTGTTAAAATAATTATTACCGTGATTTAATATCGAAACAATTGTTCTTTATAAATTAAGTAAAATATTAACTAGAATTTTTTTGGATTACAAATTTTTCAATAAATTAAAATAAGTGGTGGAACCATAGTTACAATATTATAACGATTATAGAATAATTAAGATGTTAATTAAAGTACTTTAAATTAAAGAGCTCTCAAGTTTATGAACTTTTTTTTTTTTTAAGGATGAAACAGATCAGAAGAAGTGCGGAAGCTGGCAGGCACATGACAGGTCTGAGACCTGCCTGCTCTCATCATCACAATATGTGGGTCGTGGGTGAGTTTGTGAATATATGTGTGCGTGAATGTGTTGTATCGAGTGTGCAGTTCGAGGTGTATAGAAGAAGAGAAAGGTTACAAAAATGGCCTGTCAAGCTTGCTGATCAGTCCAAGAAACTGAGTTCTATCATACATGTATATTAGAATATACTTATATATGTATAGATACAGAGCAGAAAAGGGTTTGCTTAGGGTTGGATCACGATAAAGATGAAGATGATCAGTAGAATATCAAAACAGGAGAGACACTTAGATGCATACAAACAGAGTGGAAGATACCCGTAAGTATAATCTCTGACACAATGATTCCCACACTTAGTTGCTTCCAACACTATACACGATAAAAGATTTTTTTATTTTTTTTATTTTTTTTTCCAATTTTAATAAACATCTTTCAACACTCTTTCCTTTTTGCTTTTTGGATCGTTTACCATTTTCTACATACAATAATGAAAACAAATTCGACCACCTTCTTAATCTTGCAGCCTTTTCAAAGACACAGAAGGAAGATCGATTCCTCTATCAATTCACCTTCTCGCCACTTTCTTTAATACTCTTTTCTTTTTATATATATTTTATCACAGGCATGCACACATCAACTTGTTTTGTTGCATTCCAAGTGGACTCACAGTTGGATTTTTAAGAATCAAACCAATAATTAATAATAAAAATCTTGAACTAATTAATATTTTAGTTTGATTTTTAACTTTTTGATTTAATTTAGTTTAATAAGCTTTATTCAATTAGTTTATTAATTAATCGACTGTTTTATAAAACTAATCATTTTGTAAAAATTAGAATAAACCTATTAATTTTTATTTAATTTCTCTTTTTTAATTAAATTATATTTTTTTATGTGTAAATATAATCTTCTTCAAACATTTTTCAAGTTTTTTAATTTCAACATTTAACTGGTTTTATAATAATTTAATATTAATTGAACTTCTTAAATTTTAAATATTTTATCTTACCGATTTAACTTTCGGTCTAATTTTTAAGACAATGTTAAGTATATCTTTTGTTGGTGATTGATCGAATTGAAGAGTTTTTCATTTTTTCTTTATTTTTTTTTTGGGTTTCCTTTAAGTTCATTTGTTTTTTAGTTTCCCCGTATGACATTTCTTGTCATCAATTCTTGTCCGTGAGCTTTAACTTTTGTGTTGGTTTTTTGTGAAACAAGCATATATATGCATAGTACATACCTTTTTTTTTTCTTGCTAGCCCTTTGAGTGTTACTATTTGCTTAGTTAAATTTGTTAACACTCGACCCAAGTTTGAGATTATTCATATTTACAAGACTCTAATATGAGTTATAATTTTTTAATTCATATTTACGTTACGAATTATAATTACAATTATATTATATTGTATTATTCAATTTGTTTGTAATTATATATTGTATTAAGAGGACATAATACATGACAACAATTATCTGTGGGAATCTGACAAAAAATAGGATTGGAAATTTTCGTATGACAAGAACAGTGCTGTCGACTTCATTTTGGAAGGCGAAGCATATAGGTCAAAAAAAACAAGTTGAGAACAAAGAAACCTTAAGTACAAAGAAATGAGACGAGACAGTCTTGTCAACTCATCCACTAGCAAAGACAACTTATAAGTGGAACTTTTTTTTTTTTTCTTCTGTGATGATTGTTAATCTCTTACTAGACTTGACATGATATACGATTGATACAATCGTCCGCTAATTTAGGGTTTTATGCACAAAGCTAGGGTTTCACTCGTCTTTTCATTCTCAAATTTGCATTTTGATAATTTGTCTACTGAATAATTCGCTGAAATTTTGGAGTAATCAAGTAAAATTACTCATTTGTAATTAAAAAGTTATGTATTCGAATCACAAAAATAGACTTTTTGTAAAAGTATAAGGAGAAGGTTACGCATAATTAATATCCCTTTATCAACTCTTATAAACTGAGGAACCTTATGCATTGAAGTCCTTAATTTTTCTATGACTATCTTCTAAATAATTCATGATATATGGAAGAAAGAATTCAATATTTTCTAAAAGGCACTCAAATCAACAACATAATTGATCCAAATCATATTAATCTAAATTTTTTCAGTCAGATTTTAACAAATATTAGAAAATAAAACATTATGAACAATTTACTGATGCAGTGCTAAAGGAGTTGTAATCTAAGTTGAAAAACGGAAGGTTAAATATTCTTAAAATTATTTTTATGGAAAATTTTTTAATTAATTTATTATTGAAAATTTGTGTTATAAATTTTTTATGGTTTAAGAAACTTTAGAAGAATCCTCTAAATTTTAAATTTTTTTAAGGAAAATTCTTCTTCTTAAATTTAGTTAAAAAATAACAATGAACTATATGCAGTATGAATATCATGCATGAGCTAATTAAATATTATTGACATAAAATCTCAACTCAGTTCTTTAATCAGATTCAAATTAATTAAATTTGACTCAAATTAATAATTCAAAATAGTTCTAATAAATTATTAATTTGAGTTGATTTTAATTAGTTTTGTTCAAATTTAAAAGTTAGATTTAATCATTGTATAACTAACATTTGATTGGTCCACATATGATGTTCAAGTTTGCGTGCTTCGCCATTATTTTTAAATCAAAATATAAAAGAAGGGGTTTTTCTATAATCCTGAAAACTATTATTTTTTAATTTTAAATATTAGCAGAGCTTTTCAAAAAAATTTAAATTGCATATGAGTTTTACATATTTAACCTTACAAATAACTTAAAATTTTTTAATATTAAAAAATAATTTACTAAAAAATTAAAAAAATTAAATGGTATAACATGAAGAAAAGGCGAGGTATAGATGTGAAGAGAATTTATTGATGAAGTCAAAAGGATAATGACATGAGGAGATAGGCTTAAGGTGGCCTTTAATTCTTGACTTGGGAGCATATCTTTGTCTCTTATATTAATATAGACCCACACAAGGGTGTATAGGTGTTGAATGGCTAGGGATCAAAGCACCTGTTAAGTGTATATCAGCTTCCTATGTCATTTTTTAGTTTTTGGTCCTCAACTTGGTACCATATGTGCTTTGAACTCTCTTTCATAATCATACAATAGTTCCCATCAAAGCTAAATCATCAAATCTTGCTTTATCAAAGATTTTGTAGATCTTAACTTTAGTTGGGTCCCAAAACTCTTACAAAGTAAACCATTTCTTTTCAAATTCACTTCTAAGTACTCATTTGGGCTTATTCACTAATTTGTTGCTTAGCTTGAAAGGAATTATTACTTTGGGTTGATTTAGTAATAAAAAAAGTGTTATAATTGATAATAATTAAAATAAATCTTATTAAATTAAACTTAGTAAACACTGTTTGTTAATTTATAATTAGAAGCAATTAACTTGGGCATCATTCCTAAATGAACATAAATGATATCTTTTATATAGAGTTAAAAAGAAAATTTAAAATTTTAGTTACTTACCCAAGTTAAAGCTTATTAATATTCTAAACAATTATTAGGTTTAAATAAATAGAATAATATGTTTTAATTAGTAAATTAGAATGGTAATTATAGCTCTGTTTAATATAATTGATTTGACTAGTTGTAATATCAACTATTTATTTAAAAATATTTAATAAAATTAAGTGTTTAGTATTAACAAATTACAACAGATATCCCAGTAGAGTACCAAATTCCTTGGTTTATTTATGAACATTAAGCTACTTGGTCTTGAAATTCGTATGCCCTAAAAAATCCATCCAAAGAATATATGTTTTTCAAGATCTGAAACGAAAGACAGGGAGACATACACGACGAACCTGACAACTTTTGTTTTTGATGTCAACCCTCAAATTCCATTGGTGGCCCTTCTTAATCAAAAAACAAAAACAGAAAATATAAGATTCTTACAAAGACACTGACTATTCGTAGAACATTCAAAATATAAGATTGAAAGAATCATTGAAAATTTTTGGTTACATGGTCGTGTGAGAATTGCAAATGGAGCTGTTGATCAAACAGCTGGCTAGCTAGCAGAATCATTCATAATGTAATCCAAAAGTTGCTGCAAAATAAGAACCAGACACGTATCCAACCAGAAGAGGAAACAAAACCTATGAGATAGAGATAGAGATATAGATCTTCTTCAGATTCCTCAAACGTTGTTCATGGTTTGAATAATTTTGTTCATATTTTAAATTTAATCTCTTATACATTAATTTTAAAAGATGAATGATAGAAATGGTGATATACATAAACTTTTTTTTTCTTCTTTTTTTTTCACTTTGTCTTAAATAAAAGGAGAATAAGAGAAAGTAGAGATAGAGAGAATCCATGTGTTTCCAAGCACTTCCAGACAAAGTGAGCTTCAGAGGAGAAAAGCAACCTTTGCTTTACCACCTAGAAAAGGAGATTTCAAAACCACCACAGAGGGTTAGCTTAGGAAATTGAGTGGTTTAGTAACCCAACCCTACACTCATTTCCCTGTCTCTCTAATGATGATGATGATGATGGTGGGGTGGCGGTGTCTATATTTAGTTGCAAGCTTGTGGGTGCAACCATGTCCATATCTTCATACCTTTTCCTTCTTTTCCTCTCAAAACAACCCCATAAATTTAGCCAAACCTCCATAAGTTTAGCCACTGGTTTGCTTGTTTTGTGCCAAATCGTAAGGGTTTTGTGGGGCTTGAAGCCTCCATTTGATTCTGACCCAGTTTCTGCTTTCCATAGATCTCTCTATTTAATCTCCTCCATAAATAAAAATTCCTCTCCTTCTCACCTTCTTCTTCAATCCCTTTTCCTTTCTCTCTCTTTCTCTCTCTCAACCCTACTTCAAGGTCATCAGATGATGATCATCCTTTGAGAAGATGATCTCTAGCAGCAGTAGTTGTAGTAGTTCCCGTACATAAGCACTTCTAGCTAAAGTTTTCATGTATTCGTTAAAAAAAAAGTACTCATTTATATGTTTATATGTGCATGCTATGTATTATTATATATCATGCATACAGATCGTATGTGCCTGGCTCCCTGTATGCCATTTGCAGAGCTCATCGGAGCATCGATGGCCTCCGTGGATGGCGTATGAGGAGCCAAGCATATGTTCCCATGTGTATTAGCACATGATATGAACATATTTTGCAGGTTTATCTTCATCTTATTATAGTTCAACTAGTTCTTAACTTTGAAGACTCAAGGTTTTGTATCGTAATTCACAAAGATTCAGGTACTCTCGCGTGTAAGCCAAGGTACTTTTAGGTTGATGCTTATCTTCTTACCACTTTCTAGGGTTCTTTATTAGGGTTTTTGATGTGATGTGATGTTTCTTTACAGAGAATATTATCGATAGTTTCTTTCAGGAATAATTCCTCCTTCACCTGATGGCCTCGGTCGCTCTGAGGCTCAGGCTCAGGTTATTACTCTTTAAGATTGATTTCCCATCACATGACAAGCTTTTCTTCTTCTTGGAAATGGAGGTCCTGTAAGAAAATTAACACATACCCTCTTCTTCTTTCTTTCTTTTTTTCTGACAACCTAGGAGTTACATTACATGTCGCCTATCCATCTTGTAACATGCGCTTTATCTAATGGACAGCTCAGGTGATTCATGGCCACAGATTCAGTGTCCGTGAAAGCTTTTTTGCCTGAAAAAGAGGGAGAAAGAAAAAGAGTCCCATAAGCCCAGGGTCAAACCCGAAAGCTCACAATCCAATATGTGATATCATGAGCAATAAAAAGTCTCTGCAGGTCATTGTATCTGTCGTTATCAGTTTCATTAATTAGTTGAAAGTCACTTAACAAACAATTGTCTGGTTTTGATCGAAACCCGGTTAATGTAAGCCATTTTGATCCAAAAATCCTTGGCTTTTCTTCTGTTTTCCAGTTCTATATAATGATATCCATATATATAGTCCAAGTAGCTCATTTTCAGTTCAGATTGAACGTGAAAAGCTCCTGAAACTGAAAAAGGAGCTGATCAGCTAAGCAAGTAGGGTAAAACTGTTGCTAACCAGAAGAGCTTCACATGCTCGTGTAAGATCAGAAACATAGAAACCCTCAACTTTGTTATATCATTACTTTTATAACACGCATTTAAATCTTATCAAGAAGCTGTTCTTATACGTTAAACCTTCTTATATGTAAGCTCCATGTCTATGACCTGAGCTTAACTGCAACACAATCTTCAGATGCTTAGATTTGCAATAAAATACTAAGATGCTTAGGGTAATCTGCATTTTAAAAACCATAGGCCTAATCATCACAAGCCCTAGTTAGCTTATTGGGAATAGTCTTTTCTCTTCAAAGTACTAATCACATAGCCTTACAAAAAAAATTCAAAATCTGTGTTTTTTTTTTTCCTCTCTTTTTCTTGGTCTTGAAGAGATTGAAGCGAAAGGAAAAAGAAAAAGGGTTATGGGGAAAGTGAAAGCGTATGTGCGGATGTGTGTTGTTCCAGGAGCAGCAATTATAGGGTTAAAGAGCAGTGGACCCCACACATCATTTCTTGTTTCTTTCTAATTGGCCAATAGGGAATATCGGTGTCCGGTCAAAGCAGGTCAAAAGGACATGCTGGTCAGGAGAAACAAAGGACCACCTTTCAAGATCTCCTGAAATCAATTGTGGGGATTTTGGGGGGCACCGTTGCAAATTTCCCCTCTCTTTTTTTTCTCTCCTTTTAATACGTGATGATTCATAGTCATCATCACTTCTTCTGTGCTTTTTTTTTTTTAATTCAGTTTGTGAAAATAATACAATTTTATGTTAAAATCTCCTTAAAAATGAAACTCTAAATACAAGCAAAAGATTCTTATGCCATCTAAGGAATTCACCATTTATTCATATACAACCATTGAATATAACTTTGAAGCTTTGAGATCTCTTTGAGTTTATAATGCACTCTAAACAAGAATTCATGTCTAAAAGAAAAAATAGTTCAGATTCTCATAATATCAAATCACTCCGTTGTAAGTGATTTCCATAATTAGAGAAGATGTAAATGTAATTGTGATATAGTTAGGATGTAATTTAAACCCTCGATGTGTGTTATAGTCAGATGGGTAGGATTAGTTTTGATCCCTTTTTCCCTCTTATCGATTTCTAAAAAGAAGAAAGACTAATCATTTTGTTACAGAAAGGGTTCAAACTGCACTTGCTGCTAAGAAGACTGGAGTTGTTTTTGGCCAATTTTGACATTCATAAAGTCTCTGACGAGTCCTGGTTTTGTGATGTCTTTGTTGCTGCTGAAATCGATCTCATTTCTCATCAGCTTAAGTGCAGTTGACATGTTTGGTCGAAGCCCACATTTCTCCTGTACACAGAGCAGACCAACCTTGAGGAATCGAATCGCTTCAGCTTCTGCAAAATTTCCTTCTAACAATGGATCCACCAACTGCAGAAGCATATCATTCTTGTACATGTCCCATGCCTGCACCCACCATACATTCCATAGAAATAAACTTATATGTTTAGATATTTGTGAATATCATTTTTTATCAATCTAATGAATTTTTAGTTTTGTCTTAAACTTGCCAATTGGCATACGTATGTAACATGGTACCTTGTCTACAAGGAAGTGCTCTCCAAGCTCCAAGTCGAAATCAATGGCTTTCCTTCCACTGACAATCTCGAGAAGCAACACTCCAAAGCTGTACACATCTGATTTCCTTGTCAAGTGACCAGAGAATGCGTATTCTGGGGCAAGAGACCCTCTTCAGAACAAATAAAAACACCATTCAGTAACCTGTTACATATGTATGACCAGAAAAATGCAAAGTCGTGGCAAGTAGAAATTTAGATTCAGGAAAGTTTCTCCACTTACAATGTACCGGCGACCCTTGTACTTATGCGACTGATATTCTCTGGAAACAACTTGGAGAGACCGAAATCTGAAATTTTAGGAGTGAACTTATGATCCAGAAGGATATTGCTAGCTTTTATATCTCGATGAACTATACAGGGATTGATCTCCTCATGGATATGTGCGAGTCCTTGAGCTATACCGATCGATATGTCTCGTCGTACTTTCCAACTTATGAACTTATTGTCGAATGTTGTTGTGTTATGAGGATCTGAAGACTTTGAACTTAGGGTACTAGACAGATTGCCATTTTCCATGTAATCGTAGACAAGAATTCTGAAAGGACCATTGATACATCCACCACGGAGGTTTACAAGGTTTTCATGGCTAATGCTGGACATTGAAGCTATCTCGGACATGAATTCTCTTTCTCCTTGTTTTGATTCTGCAGATAGAACTTTGACAGCTACAACTTGCCCGTCTTGGAGTCTTCCCTTTACACCAAAAACCAAACCACAAACATCATTAACATATACGACAAGTTTCAGATTCAAGTACGAGAATAAGACGGTATCTTGTACCTTATAAACAGATCCGAATCCACCTTCTCCAATTTTAGTTGATGGATGGAAGGAATTGGTGGCAGCTTCAAGTTCAGAAAATGAGAATTCATTAACGTTTTGAAGATCTGGCATACCTGTAAATCAAGATCTGTGGTCACATAGTGTGAAAATGTAATGAAGTCAATTCGATACCACTTGATAGATTGAGCCATCAGGATTGAAAATCATTTCATTGGAAGAGAAGAACATCAATAATTTTTTGCACCAACTTCTTCCGACAAGATTGGACCCATTACAGAGACTTCCTAGCATATAACCTCTACCTAAGCACTGAACAACATTAAATTCTCCATTTCCAGATGCAACTTGACGAATATATAAGTGCAAAAACTGAAGTTGAAGAAACTTGGCAATTTGTCATGTTCATTTATCTCAATACATCAAAAGGTGATCCCATTAGAGACAGTTTGTTAATATCTTACAGTAACTAAACACACTTTAACCGTGTCAAGTAATAGGTTAATATTTCAACTTTGAACATGTAACTAACCAACTTCTTTTTCTTTTCCTTTTCTCATAAATTATAGTTCTTGCAATCCAAACTCACAACTAAAACACACTAAGTATGTTAAAAGGGGGTTCAGGGACCCTGAAGAGAAAATAGCTTCTCAGATTCTGCAACTTCTTGGACATGAATGGATGGAGAGTGTTTTGAATAATGCAAATAAGCAAACAAACCTAAGCTCGGAGAGCAATCATCACCAGCTGAAATCTTGTACGAGGAAGAAGAGAAGCAGTACTTGAAGCTGAAGCAAGAGTAAGAAAACAACTTATTAACAGAAGAACTAGAGGAGCTACTGCTTCGTGTTCTTATTCTTTTCTTGACCCTCCTCAAGGGTGAAAAGCTCTCAATATCCATTTTCCAACAAACTCAGTGCAATTCAGAAATTCAAATTAGGAGAGTATAGTAAAGAGGAAGAGGTAGAGATGAGGGTAAGACATAGACATGTATATATACATAAATGCACATGATAAGGATTTGTCGTAAGATGGTTCCAATACATGTCACATTACGTAGGGCGGCGCAGTGTGGCATCATTGATTAAATTGTTTCTTAAGAAAGTCTACAAGCAAGCATTTGTGTGCCATGTTGACTTTCTTGATGGAGGCCAAACTAATCACTATATATGTGAACCCAATAATTGGACTTGGGATTTGGGTAAATTATAAGAAATGTATAAGTCTTTGTCTTTTACTAAATTAAATTTTGATGTGAGGTGAGAATGCTT
>JANTNU010000003.1:34567403-34583596 GCA_024752395.1 Erythroxylum havanense
TGAAGTTGGAGTAATAGGCCCACAAATGTCGGAATGCACGAGCTCCAGTATTTGCTTTGCTCTTCTTGATTTCCCTTTAATTGTTTTCGGATGGCACAGTCTTCACATACTTGGGAGGGACTTGAAATTGTGGGAGATCTTTGACCATGTTTTCCTGCTGGAGATTTTTTAGACCTCCAAAATTCAAGTGGCCATAGCGAAAATGCCACCACCATGTTTCATGTTCTAGTTTTGCAGAAAAACATATTGTGGATGAGTTCTTAAGAGCCAATGGAAACATTCGGTTTGGTGACATGTTTATCTGAGCAATCAGGCCCCTTCGTGGATCTTGAATACGACAAACTCCATTTTTAATAGCAATCTCAAATCCTTTTTCTTGAAGTTGTCCAACACTAAGCAAGTTAGTTTTCAAATTTGGAACAAAAATTACATTACCAATGCTTTGTTCGGAGTTGTCTTTGGTATAAATTTTGATACTTCCTCTGCCCATGATAGGAACTATAGAATTATCACCAAACTTGACGGTATTTCTAAATGACTCATCCAGGTCAGAGAACATAGAACGATCTCCACACATGTGATTGCTGCACCCCGTATCAAGATACCACATGTTTTTGTGAATTTCCTCCTCCTTGTGACAAGCCATCAAAAGAGAAACTTCTTATTCCTCCTTTTCTGCAAAATTAGACTTTACACCACGATCACGATGTAAATTTGTGCTACATTCGGACTTATAATGACCAAATTTGTGACATCTAAAGCATTCGATGTTTGTCTTGTTACCATTTGAATGATGATTCAATCTCCCCTTTTGTGAATCTGCAGCTGGATCCTCGCTGGTTTGATGCGTGGATTCTTGTCTTTCCACCTTCCTTTCCTATGGTTAGACCCTTTTGGATTTGTCGATGCTTTTAAGGCCTGTTCCTCCATGTCCTTCTGAACAATTTTCTAGTCATGAACCAGTAAAGAACTCCGCAGCTCATCAATTGTCAACTCATCAACATCTTTAGATTCTTCAATTGAACAAACAACAAAATTAAAATTTGAAGTGATTGACCGAAGAATCTTCTCTATGACCTTTACATCATCCATCTTTTCACCATGGATTCTCATCTTGTTAATAACAGCCATTGTTCTTGATAAATATTCATTAACGGACTCACCAGCCTTCATTCGTAATGTTTCAAACTCTGTTCGAAGTGCATGCAGCTGAACAAGCTTTGCCTTTGCATTACCTTGGTATTTCTTCCACATGGGATCCCATATTTGCTTGGAGGTGTCTTTACAAAGAATGATCTCCAAGGTTGCTCGATCGATGGCCTGGAATAGGTACTTTTTGGTCTTCAAATCCTTCAGCTTTACTGCTTCTATCTCAGCCTTCTGTGCATCTGTCAAAACGTCTCCTTCTGCTATTTCTTGCACAGCAGAAGTTAATCCGGTAGTAAATTTGGTGCATTATTCGTAATATTGATTTAAAAAAATAGGGTTTTATAAAAGAGTTATTATCGAGTTGGTAAAAAAAAAAGACAGGATTTTATTAAAGAGTTATTGTATAGTAGAGAAAGAAGAAATGATTAAAATAGTTAATGTATTTTTTAGATTAAATTTTTAAAGAAAATAATCTAAATACAGAAATGCTGAGATTTAGAATCCAAATAAAATGCTACTATTTTCTTTAAATTAGAAAAATTTTATCTTTTTTAACTACTAAAAAAAATAAATCAAACATGGTAATACAAATTTTTTAAAAAAGATTACTTTCTTACTTAATAATTCATGCCAACTAAACAAGATAAAAGATAAGTTGGAATTTATTGAATTTTGAATTAGACTCGAGAATAAAAATTTGGCTTAATTTATTTATAATATCGTTTTTTAATTAAATTAAATTAAATTAATATTGTTTTATATCACTTTTACACTAGATTCAATTTGTAATGAGTATTGTTTTATTAATATTACAGTGTAGATTAGTATAAATAGTAATTGCAAATTACACCTTTAATCCCCTTCGAAATGTGATGCTGTTAGACGATAGTATATTTGGTTAGCTAATAATTTCCCTCTTTTAAGTTCCATAACAACATCATTAATGCAAGGAGAGTCTTACTGATAAGTAAGATTTTGATAAGTAAAATAATACACAACTTTATTTCTATTTAATAAAGAGATTATTTTCGATAACCCGCATAAAATATATATATGTGCAAAATAATAAAAATAAATATATATGCATTAAAATAAATAACGTAATAAATATATAATAAGGTAAAGAGTAAAAATAAAAGATAAATTAAGTAAATAAATATACTAACAATAAAAAATAAATACATAAATAAATCAAACAAGCCATTAAAAACATATTTAAATCTATTAAATAATTAAGAGGAAAGTTCTGGGTTAAACTAATTTATAGGGATGTTAAAAAGGGCCCAACTCATCTAATTTTGGCTTGACTATTATTTCAAAAGCAATATTATTTTGAAAAAATGGCGCTATTTTTTAAGTTTTTCCTCCGTACCTGGCTCAACTTATTAATATCTCTACTAATTTATTATATTTTTAATGATCATGAAGTTTATTTTGATAGATATCTCACAATATGATATTTCTTACAATATTAAAATCCTTCCAACATAAATCCAAAAGAAAAAGGATACAAAAACACACTTCTTTTATCTTATAAGGAGACTTGATCAAAGTCTCTATGAAACTTTAAGTTGACTTAGGCAGATGCAGTGACCAACACTAGCTCTGTTTCTTTCTCTGTGGCTATTGTGGCTCTAGGACCATACTCTTCTATTTTCTTCTGAACCCATTTTGCAATCTCTCCCCTGTGACATTTAACAATTTTAGGATAGAATTCCAAAAAAACCAGTTTTTTTTTGTTAATTTCGAATCAGACTGAATTGAAGGTTTTAATTTCCTTAATTTGTAACGTAATATAAAAATAAAGAATAAAAGACATTACAATAACATCACGTATAAATCAATTAAATGACGTTTATACGATAATTAAATTATGAAAATTTTGATTAAAAATAATGACCAAATATATGCAATATTAATTTGACATATAGACCGATTAAATCATGTTTATATATTCGAGGATTCAACGACAAAACATATACATTTTTTAATTTTTTCTTAAATTTTGATTCAGAGCTAATTAAAAAAACACATATCTTGTGATCATCATATATAAACTAATTAAATGATATTTATACGACAATTTATCTCAACGTTTAAAATTAAATCAAACTAATTATATCTGACCTAAATTAATAACTTTATATGATTAGTATTAACATGATGTTAATATTGCCTTTTTTTGTTTTTATATTAACCGAAATTAAATCTTTTTAAAAAATTTAAAAATTATATAAAATTTTATTTCTTTTACCTTGAAAATAAATAAAATTAGTGCGAGGAGAAACATAACCTAACCTTGTCCTCTCACTGTAATAATCTTCCTTGCGAACTCCACCTACGAAGAACATGACAGTAGGATAACCATTCACCTTGTACCTGTAGGTCAACTTGTTCTCAGTGGAAGCATCAACCTTAGCGAGTACCGCCTCCCCGGCGACCATCGGAGCCGCTGCTTCATATTCAGGTGCCAGACGCCTGCTCCAGTAGCACCAAGGGGCGTAGAAGTTCACCATCACGTACTTGTTCTGGTTAACGAACTCGGTAAAGTTGTTCTGAGTCAGAACCACCACAGCCGCCTCCTCCTTCTTCTTCTCAGTCGGTCTTTCATCACCAACCTCATGAATATCGATGTTCAAGGTAAGTGATCGGGATTGGCCTCCATGGAAGGAGAGAGCTGCTAAAACGATGAGGAGAAGCAAAACGGAAGTTGGTTTGGACATTTTTTCTTCGGAGATGAAACCGAGGAACTGATGGAGAAGACGGGGAGAAGGAAGATGCTTTGATGGTAATGTATATATTCCACGATATAATAAAAATATTAAAAATTAAATATCATTGTGTGGAGGAAGATTCAAAGTAGAAAAATAGAAAATGCCAATTTAATTTGACTGTATATTTGTTGTTTTGTCTTTGTCATTTTCTGTTTCCGACTCTGTTCTACTTCTAACCATGTTTCTCCTTTATAACGACGTCGTTTCATATCTATTTACACATAAAATGACATCGTTTTAGGAGTCAAAATAGGTTGAAACATAACAAGGGGCATAGAAGATCTGATGTTTATCTCAATTGATAAAATATGCAGAGAAATGTGTATAATTTATTTTTAAAATATAATTTTTTATTTATAAACTTAAGTTAAACATTTAATTTGTAAGAAAATAAAAGATATAAATTTCTTTTATAGTTTAAAAAATTCTTTAAAACCTTTTATAAAATATTAAAATATGATTAAAATTAAGTTTAACAATAAGCCATATCAGAGCAAGTCTGTCACAAAACTTGATCAAAATTGAATTTTAACTCAAATATATTTCATTTACTCCTAGGGGTGGTCGAGTTAGTTAAATAGAAGAATATGGGGCTAAAAAATTATGTGTTCGATTCCTCCTATCTATGTTATCTCAATTGAGCCCATCATACAAAACTTACCTAATACAAAATACCTAGTTAGCGTAGTTTGTAGATTATAGTTTCAATCTAAAATTTATTCGATTCAAATTTAATTAGACTTAACGGTAGGTCTAAACTCAATTTAAAACTAATTAATAGCTTCCGAGCTCCTTTCAAAAAAATAAAAGCTTCCGAGCTTAAATCATATCGAGGCCAAATGGTATTTTTAAATTTTAAAATTTAAAAAGTATATCATTTCATTTAAAATAACATTATTTACACTAGAAATCTTAGGTTTGATACCACCTAAATTCAATTCTAACCTCAAAAAAATAGAAAAAAAAAGGTGCTCGAACCAAAATAGAATTTATCAACTTTTAGACCAAGTCTAGTCAAGCCAAACCCGAGCATTAATGTCATCTCTAAACTTTACCTGCTAATTCTATTCAAGCTCAAGACTCAATTTGTCATGACTAATTAAGGCCCTTACCAGTTTCCAACCGACCATCATTAATATGTTTGGTGTTTTTATGTTTGACATTTCTTTGATTGTAGAAATTAAAGAAAGTCTTCTTTTCTTCTTCTTCTTGTTTTTTTCCAATCAATTTGTTTCATTTTACATGAACAACAATTGATTTTAATTGATAAAATAGGATTCATTAGCTTTAAACTAAGTCAAGCTAAACCCAAACGTAAATGTCAAGCCTAAACTTAATCAATTGATTTTAGTCAGGTCAACACTCAATTTGTCATATCTAATTAAGACCATTAGAAATTTCCAACCGACCATCATTAATATGGTTAGTTAATGTTCACGGTTGGTTCGTAAAGAAGAATGATGATAGGAATAAAAATGAATATAATAAAGAATAAGAATGAGTATTATCATTATAATTATGATAATTGATTAAAAGAAATGAATGATTATTATTACCATTGATAGTGGTTTATTTGTAAAAAAATTAAGAAAAAATTTATTATAATTAATTTATTATATTATATTATATTTTAATTAATTATATAATTATTAATTAATGAATGAATTATATTTTAATTAATTATATTATAACTAATTAATAATATTTTGATTAATTATATTGTAATTAATTAACTAATTATATTGTAATTAATTAACTAATTATATTATAATTAAATTAATTACAATATTTTAATTAATTAATAATTATATTTTAATTAGTTATATTTTAATTAATCGTAACAAATACACCCTTATATAATAATGATACTCATTCTTCTATATTAGGAAAAAATGAGTAACTAAAATAATGATTATAATGATACTCCTTATTAAACTTAATCTTTCATTCCATATCTATTGCTTTTTTTTATACCCACTAAATAAACACCCCTTATTATCATATCGGGATCAAATTATTTATTCTGATTAATTGTTCTCTACCTATTTTATTAAATTTCATCCATACGTTATATAAAATTTTAAAAAATGGACAAAAAAACCCAACAGGTTGCTCCAACCCCGTCAATATCACCAGAAGTGATGTAATGAAGTGTTGAATTGTTGATTTCACCTCATTCTGGTTCGATTCTTGGTACGATTTAGGTCCACTGGCAGATTTGGTGGAGGAGATTGCGGAAGAGGATATGGCGTTAAAGATCAGTGATGTTATTCAGCACAATGGAGACTGTGATTTTGATAAGTTTCGGACTCCCATCAGTGAGGATATTAAAAATTCCTTGCCTCGGATTCATCGCTCGCTTTGGGCAGGGGTTCCAGATCGATGGATTTGGGGTCAGTCTCCTAATGGTAGATATAGTGTTCACAATGCTTATTATTGGATTCTAAACAAGAGTGAGCATTTAGATTTTACTCTTTCCAATACTACTTGTGACTAGGTATAGAAGTTAAGAGGTCCCGAGAAAATTCGTGTTCTGGCTTGGTTGTTGTGTCTCGGACGAGTTCATACTCAAGAGTTAAGATAGGTAAGAAACTTAGCTAGCAATGATCCCTGTAGGCGTTGTTTGTGTGGGATAGAGACTCCAATGCATCTTTTTCGAGACTGTGGAGAGGTATCGTATCTCTGATATAAAAGCATTCAATAATGTTGTCCCTACTAATTTCTTTGCTCCGGTGGATTTTGAAGTTGTTGGTTGATTTAAGAAATGGAGCTCACGAACTTGTGATTCTGATATCCCTCAAAATAGCAACATAATATTCTTAGCTACTATATGGATTATTTGGTAGGGGCAGAATCAAGCTATCTTCGAGGCTAGTCCTTGGACAAAATTTCACCAAGAGTCTCTTATTTATGTGACTATACAGGATTGGTGTCGTTGCTTTGGTAGTTTGCCCCGAGATCCTGTCTTGGTCCAACGATGGGTGTCATGGTTGGCCCCAAATCTTAATTACATCTGTTTGAATGTTGATGGTAGTGCCTTAAATAATCCTGGCGACGCAGGAATTGGAGGTGTTTTTAGAGACCAATTTAGACGCTGGCTGCGTGAATTTGCTGGTTATATTGGAGTTGCGACGAATATGACGACCGAACTATTGGCCATAAGGACAGGGTTGTAAATTTGGCGCGCTAGGTTTCGAAAAATTATGGTGGTGTCGGATTCCTTAGAGGCCCTTCAGTTGATTTCTAGCGATGATTGGTTGTTCCACCTTTTGGCTAATATTGTCGCTAATATCATTGCTTGCAAAGGTTGAGATTGGAATATTCTATGGCGTCATTCTCTAAGGGAAGGAAATCGTGTAGCTGATTCCCTTGCCAAACACGGAAATAGAAATCGACAAGAATTTCAAGAATAGTTTTCTCTGCCTCCAGATCTCTTGCTCAACCTAGCTGCTGATACTTCAGGAGTGTGCTTTTTGAAAGAATAATTTTTCTGTGTCTTTTATTAGTGTTTGATTTTTTCAACTTTCCGATCTACCAAAAAAAATGGTGATAATAATATGTAAAAGAGGACAAGATCTAAACTTTTCCATTTTTACTCAGAACGGAAGAAAACGACATTACATGGAATGAATACCAGAAAGGAAGGAAAGTGCTTGAAAAGGATAAACAAACAAAAAGGAAAAGCAAAGTTAAGCACAATCCATTCCTTCCTTATTCATCTAAACAGTTTTTTAAGTAAATCCAATCTCTGACAGAAATGTTAAACGATTGGGTTACTCCTGAATGATCCAAGTGCCTTAACAGCTCCTGCTCTTAAGATGAATTGGTGATAGAAAGCTGCAATGGCTGCTCCAATGAAAGGTCCTACCCAGAAGAGCCACTGCAAATAACACACAAAACCCAAAATTTAGACAAATATGGTAAGTAATGAACAGGTAAATCTAGATTTTACAGAGTTCTCACTTGATCATCCCAGGCTTTCTCATTGTTGAAGATAACAGCAGCTCCAAGACTCCTTGCAGGGTTGATCCCAGTACCAGTGATTGGAATTGTAGCCAAGTGAACCATGAACACAGCAAATCCAATTGGAAGTGGAGCCAAAACCTGTTATTTTCAGCATAAAACTCACAAATCTTTATCAGTCTGTTCTTGGTACAGAAACCCAAAAGAAAAAGTCTATGAATCAGTACAAAAAGAAAGTTCTCTGCTTTTCAATGGTGTGTTATACGATCTGAAGATAATGGTTCAAAAAACAGAGGAACCTAAAGAAACTTATCCTGGACAAGGACAAACAAAATCCAGTTCTCGAGAAATGAACAGGACAAAGAAAAAGCTGACCAGATAGCATTCAATGCCGTCGTTCCAGATTCAGTGAACTGATTATGAACTTAATGCAGTCATTGAAGCAACTGATTAAGAAAGAAAAGGAGAAAAAACAGAGCTTTTGGAGATCTTACAGGAACATGAGAGTCCCTTGCGCTTCTCTTAGGATCGGTTGCAGAGAAAACAGTGTAGACCAGAACAAAAGTTCCGATGATCTCAGCCCCCAAGCCAACGCCTTTGCTGTAACCGTCTTGGAGAGTGTTGGCTCCGCCGCCATGTATGTTGTAGTATGAACTCTGGAAGGCTTTAACCAACCCAACACCACATATAGCTCCTAAGCATTGAGCCACCATGTACATGACAGCCCTGATCAGCGACACCTTTCGGGCCAAGAATAACCCGAATGTCACCGCCGGGTTAATGTGACCACCTGCATAAGAATATGAAATTGTATCAGAGTTTGTAGTATTTGAGGTGGTGAGATCCAAAAGGTTGAAACTTTCTTCAACTTCTCCAGCAATGGAGGCAAGAAACAGACGAGAAAGGGAGAAAGACAACTCACCAGAAATACCGGCGGTGCAGTAAACAAGAACAAAGATCATACCACCAAATGCCCAAGCAATTCCGAGAATTCCAACACCAGAACAAGCGTCAGCTTTTTTGGCAGTCTCGCTCTTGTACCCAATAACAGTAAGAACAGTGACGTAAAGGAACAGCAGAGTTGCAATGAACTCGGCGATCAAGGCTCTGTAAAATGACCACTTGGTTAACTCCTCGGCGTCCACCAATGGTGCTGGTGGTGGGTCATGGTAGTCCTTGGTTGAGAATGATCCATGCTCTGCTATTCCTTCCTTTGCCATGATCAACCTCTTTGCTTGAATCCCAATTACAGAGAGAGAGAGCAAGAGATAAACAGAGAGAAAGATCTTAGCTTTCTAACTTTGGAAGTGAGCTTGAGTTGGAGAGAGTAAGGAGTATATAAAGATAAGCATGCCAATGAACAACCCCTGTTTTGTCGGTACACTTCTTGAATTATAAAAAAAAAAACTTTTCCTAAAATTTAATGCCAAAAAAGGAATACAATATTGTCTTCTATTGTATAACTTTTTAAGACAGGCCTTCTACCATTATATCAGAATCAGTTTGTTTGGATAATTTAGAGTGATATTTAATTACGTCCTTTGTTCAATATATTTATCAAATATTCAATCCTATTTTGAACTAAAGAGAATGTGTCAGGAATTTTACATCGAATAATCATGAAAATATTTAACAATTTATAATAATATATAAATCTCTTCTTCTTTAGTTAACTTTTAGAGATAAATTAAGCCTTCTAACAGTCTATGTGATGAATACATAAATTTATTTTTTACAGTCTAATCCTGTGCATGCCACTTAGTTCCAATAAGGTTTTCCGTATGGCTTATACCAATTAGTTGCCCACCTTCTTCTGTTTTATGGTAAAGTTAAATAACAGAGTGCTCTGTTTCTTAGTTTTTAATACCTTATTTTAACTCATTTTGTGTCATATCAGTCCCTTTACAGCATCAGCGAGTAAAGGGTAATCTACAAATGTTTTTGATCCATTGACTCTGTAATCTGGATGTGAGTCCATGGCCTGAACCAAAAGTGCCAAACACGTGAAAAAAGCCAAAAAGTTTTATAGTGCAGAGCATCATAAACCACGAGACCCACCCTTGAACCAAATACAAAAGATGGGTTAAACAGTAGACACTACCTAACTTTCAAGTCTTATTTGTGAAGTTGTGTCAGCTTTTTCCAATGGATTTATTCAAGACCAGAGAGGGTAGAGAAAGAACTAGAACTAAGCCGAAAGGTACCTACACCTAAAATGAGAGAAATCGACTTAAAACAGAGGAATTTTGAGAAAATGAAACGTGGGTTTGTATTAGCCATTTGTTCCTGTTTTGTCGGAAAAGCTTTTGTGAGCTGTTTTTCTTCCAAAAGTCAAAGATTTCGCATTGCCCGCATGACAAAAGTTGTGGCTAAAGATGTCCCGACGGTCTGGAAATTAACGGTTGAGAACAGAGCACTCTGTTCTTGGTAAATAGTTTCATGTGAAGTGTAATTTAAGTAAAGTTTTGATTGTCTTATTACTTTGTTAAATTTAAGTAAAAAGTACAAATTTATACTTAATATTTCTTTATAATTCTAAGTCAATAATCATAATTTCAATTTATATCATATAATAATTGGGCAATTTGAACTTATCAACAACTTATGTAATTTTCACTTTAACATTTCATAAAAAATCCAAGTAAACTCTTAAAATGATCTCTATTGTCATTTTTGCACCCAATAATTACTATTATTTCTTAAAAATATCAATTAATTTAGGTATACTAATTAAGATCCATTCGATTAATTGTCTTTATGTATTCAACTAGGTATATTAAACTTTCAATGATAATGTCCAATAAAAATTCTGTTGAGATGTAAAGTTTGGAAAAGTCCAGTAATGTTTTACTTCTAATTAGTAGATATATTAAACTTATGACTCGTTAATTAAATCAATCTTATCACTAATTATTAATTTGTTAATATTTTATTCAAAATAAATAATTTACAAAATATTACATAAACTTTCAAATTATAATTAATATACACTAAAACAACACAAAGATATGGTAATTTGGTTTTGGTTTTGGTTTTATTTAATTGGCCTCTCCTTGTCACTTTTCTCAATAGTCAAATCATGAAAATGGTGATGATCTCAAATTAGTTGTAGAATGTATATGCTATTACAAGTTGATTGAACAATTATTGTTTCAATTATCATTAGCAATAATAAGCTTAATATCAAAATCACCAAATGGCTTGTGAATTGGTCAATACACTTAACTTGTTCAAGCTCAATTTCATTTAAGCCTCATTCCAATTATTGTAATTATAAGATTGAATAGTGTTTTAAAATATGGATGGGTCATCATATTAGTAAAATAAGAGGTTTAAGATTTAAAAAGTTCAACTGACATTATTATACTAAATCAAACAAGAAAGTTGATTACAAAATTTAAAAATTAGTCGGTTTAAAATTTTTACTATTAAATTACTGTACGAGCTTGCATTTTAAAATATTGCAGAGAACATAGAGTTTTTTTTATGACCCACGAGGTGTTTTAAGAGGGTCTCAACTATGGAAAGACACCTTTAAGCTATCTACATCCAAACTAATTATCGCTCGAGCTGGATAGGTCCTTTGTGGGAGGCAAAGTTATAGCTTCAAGTTTCAAATGACTGCATACATGAAAGCGATTTAAACTTGCGACCTTACTTAAGCCAAGAAAGTCCCTTACTAACTCACTTGTGCCTTAAGTTCTTTTTTGTTACCTACGAAGTGTCTTAGGAAGATCCAATTATACGAAAGTACTTTTAAGCCATCTACACTCAGACTAATTTTCGTTTGAATCGGGTAAGTATTTTGTAAGAGGTAAAGTTCTATTTCTAAATTTTAAACGGTTGTATACATAAAAAAGATTTAAACTCGAAACTTCACTTAAGTAAAAAAAAAAAAGGCCTTACCAATTTACCTACGCCATGAAATTTTAGTGATTCATATAGAACATAGAGTGTTAGTGATTCATTTTAGTGAAAGAGACTGAGAATATTTACTTCATTGCGGACTAGAGCCCTTTTGCGCATAAATGCTAATTTTGTGGAACTGACCGTTGTTGTGTAAGAATGTTATAGCCAATGTGGGTCACAGTCACAGTCACAGACAAACAAACAAAACCTAATTGGTCGGTCAGCCAGCTAATCAAGCACACAACTTTAACACGTCAAGCACGTGATAGCTCACCCACTAAGAGTGACCCCACTTTGCTCAAGACTTTATTGAACATTCTCATGTCTCTTGCATAATAACCACACAAAATTTATTGAAATCACAAAATTATAAGTTTAAATTGCAAAATTAACCTTTTTGAAAAAATTACAAAGAAAACAAGATGACTTTCCTCAATTCTCGTAAAATAAAGTTTTATGCATCGGATATATTGACTTTTTTACTATTTATTGCATTAAATTTTGAACTGTGAAATTAATAAGAATAATAATCTTTTTACTCTTATTAATTTATTAATGGATGTAAGAAAAATTATTAATTTGGAATGTTTTGCATTATAAAAAAAAATCAAATTTTCTCGAACAATAAACATGTTGATAAGTATCAATACGTATATGTCACACTCTCTCTCTAGCTCCCTAGAGAGTAGTCGAGTTAGTGGAGTAGAGAGGCGTGGGACGAAAAGGTCATGTGTTTAAAACTTCCTATTTACATTCTCTCGATCAAGCTTGTCGTACAGAATTTATCTAGTATGGAGTAGGTTGACGTGATTTGCAAACTATTGCGTCAATCTGGAGATTTACTTAGTGCGCATATAAAATATAGCGATTGCAAATTCCTCCATTTTCAAATATATATATTAAATAAATCTCTCGTTAATTTATTAATTTTATTTTTTATACATAATTAGAGAGACTATGTATATGTATATTAAATAAAATTAATAAATTAACGAAAGATTTATTTAAAATTAATTGATATAATCTGTAATATCATCAATTAGGCTCTGAACATAAAATTCAAAGGAATAAATGGTAGCACAATTATGAGAAAAATAAAGTTTAACAAGTATTAAAAAAAACCATAAAATACTGAATAATATCTTAACTGTATTGAGATAATATAACTGCCAACTAGGTTTGAGGTTTCATGTCTAGAGTTTCTTAAACAATGTTACCCAACCAAAGTACCGGCCAACTGTATTTCATAGGCATGCAATAAGCATGAGATCTTTAGTTGTTTGACCAAAACATAGTATAATTACATAATAGTGGTCATGACAACTCGTGCAGAAATTATTATTAATTAAATACTTCTTTATTATTTGGTATAGTTGTAAGTGTATAATTCTTGACTATATACATATTTTGCATAGCAAATCACGTTAATATGAGCTAGCCGGCTAATCACTAGGTATAACTCAGTAATCGTGACATCAATGATTACAACATTCAATCGGTCTAATACCGATTAAATCTAAATTTTAACAATATTTTTCATATATGACGGTCTACTATTGATTTATTTTTAAACTTCTTGTTTTACTAGTTTAATTTTTGATTTAATTTTTAAAATAATAATAATAATAATTATTATTATTTAGAGGATTAATAATTTAATATTAATAAATAAAAATTTAAATGCATGTGTTAACACCTAGATGGATAAACTACTCAATAAATTAAATAATACGAGAGATTATAAATAAATCAAGTGTTGACATTTCATGATAAGTACATTTGAAGTTAAAATATTTGCATAATGATATTTCTCTCTCTTTTTTTCAACTGGAACAAAAGAAAAGTTCTATATTAAGAAATCATGCAAGATGGTGATATGAATCACTGTTTTATATCTTCTAGCATTATTAGCTTAATCATTAAAAGACAAATATTAAATATTATTTTAGTATTTAATATTTTAAGATTCATAAAAAAATATAGGAATAAATTAATCATCATCATCATCACATTCAGTCCGAAGTTTCTCAACAAAGTAGGGTTTAAGGAGGTTTGATAGTACGCAGTCTTATCCCGACATAATAGAGAGGCTGTTTCCGGTAGATTCACATACAGATGTGACAATAAAAATAGTGATGCATGTTAAAGAGTAAATAAGTAAAACTGACATGTTAAATCATTATGTAAATAAAATTACAATAAATATTGAAATAAAAATAAAATATAACTCGACTTTTAAAAAATATTTTAAAATATAACAAAATATATCATCTCTTTATCTTTAGAAAAGTACCAATACTCAGACTATACGAGAGCAATAAAGCATCAAAGAATTCGAATTTGAATCATACAAAACATGAAAACTCAGAAAAAAAATGAACATGTAGAAACGCAAAACGTTTTTTAAAGTTTAGACTAAAGGTTAAACCGATAAGGCAAAAATTGTAAGGTTTAAAATTTTAACAGTATTAACTTGTCACAAAATTTATTAAAGATTAATAAAATTGAAAAATTTAAAATATAATTAAAGGAGGTTATACTTATTTATAAAAAAAAATTAAAATTTATTGAAAAATTGTTAAATAAAAATTAATTAATAATTTTTTGTTTATAAAAAGTAATTAATTTATACATTTTGAATAATTAACTAATAAATTGATTAATTTTTAATAAAATTATTATTAAAAATTTATTATTGAAACGACAAACCGATTTAATTTGATTGTACCTCATCTTTTGAAAGGAGCCGGCAACATGCTAAACGATTGTTTATAATCATTTCAAAGCTAAAGGTCAGGAACGATGAACTCCGGCGAATGTTGGCCTCACAAAAAAGTGGCCACTCTTTTGTTTTGCCGCACCTGCAAAGCGTGCCTGTAATAATATGACGTAACCGACCAAAACATCCAAACCCAATCAATTCGTGCCACGTAAGTGATGATTCCACCGTGCGTGTCCGCCGCACCGACCGGTCACTTCCAAACCGCAAATTTCATGCCAAGCTCGGTGGAAAAATAATGAAGAATTAATCTTTATGGTGAGTTTCAATATTAATAAATAAAATTTAAAAATAATTAATTTAATTATTAATTCATTAAATAATTTATTTAAAATGTTTAATTTATAAATTATTGATTATATTAATTTGCAATTAAAAAATTTATGAATTTTAATATTATAAAAAATAAAATTAGAAGTTGACACGTGTATTTTTACTAAATATTTAAATAAACATTGAAAGTTGTTACTAAATAATTGAGTCCATTCAAAAAATTGTATAATAAATATTATTTTTTATTACTCAATTTAAATAGTTCGTATCAACTTGTATAATCTAATAAATTATGTAATAAATCAACAACTTTTAGTAAATTTGATTTTAATTAAGCTTTAATCATGTAACGTTTGATCGGATACAAGTCTAATTAATTTTTAATTTAAAATTTAAAATAATATTATTTTATTTAAAATATTTAAATTTCAAGCCAAGGCGAACACTTTGAACTTGAGCTAATTCTAAACCTCAAAATTGGAAAAAAAAAAAGTGCACTTAACCTAAAATCAAGTCAATTCGAATTGGTCTCATTAACATCCAGTTTAGCTAGTACGAGAAGACAAAAATTGTCAGTCTTTTTTTTGACAGATAACCTCGTAATTATTATTTTTTAGATATGTAATGAGTAAATATTTGAATTGACATAATAGCTTTCCACTATACGACAAATTTGATCAAAAAAAAAAGGTGTAAATAAAAAGATTCAAAGACAAGATCTTTTAATCCATGCTTCCGACTTCAGTAACTCAACCTTCCTTTAAGGGGTAAATAAGTGGCTTGAAAAGTACTACTAATAGGTTCATTGTCCCCGCGTGTCAATCTTCATAATAGGTTGCGTTTAAATAGTTGCCTAATACGTACTATTCATATTTCATCAATTTCAAGTGCTAATTAAAGGCATATGATGGTGAAATTAATGTCGGCATACATGTTAGTGGCTTGTGACTGGGTACCTTTTACTCATTTTCTTTAACTTCTGCTCAAAGCAAAATGCTTATTTTAGGACAGGGACAATGGTGATGATTTGACTGGGGTTGTCCACACTTTGATACAATGAACAAATACAAAAATATGATTTCGTTTTGCTTTTTCTTTATTAATCTAAGGCTGTGTTTGGTAAATAGCTGATAAGCTCTTTTTTAGCTTGTCAACTTATTTTAGTTGGTTAACCAGCTAAAAAATATCAAAAGTTTGTTTGGTAAATAGCTGATTGGGTTGGCTGATTCAACTCAATCAGCTATTTTTCAACCAGCTCTAAATAGGAGTGTTTCACAACAAGCTGATTTTAATTTTCAGCTGAATCTCGAAAATGCCCAAATGCCCTAGCCTCGCGTCTCACTTCT
>JANTNU010000003.1:34617847-34643415 GCA_024752395.1 Erythroxylum havanense
TTGCATATATTTAATTTTAGCTATAATGATAATTAATTAATTTAAAAATATAATGTATTATATTATAATTATTACACGTAAGTATATAATTACAAAAAAATAGAAACATGATAATACAACTAAACATGTTTTTGTTTTCAATTTTTATTAGAAATCTCAACCAAATATGTTTTTGTTTCTAATTTTTATATTACAAACCTCAACCAAACAATTTTTCATTTTTTTAGGAAAGAACAGAAACTAAAAACAAATAAAAATCAAAAATAAAACCAAAAAAACAGGTTCACAGTGTTAATTTTTTTATAAAGAATTAGATGAAGTCGTCGTTATGTTTAACTGAGGAGATGAAGCAAAAACTGAAGAGTTGAATGTTAGATTTATCTGCGCTGTCTTCTACTTAAACATATTCAAGTTCTGTGTTGGTTCTTTATCATCACAAAAAATTGCAGAAACTTATGCTCAAAGTAGAAGTTCTACATGTTGCTTTTAGTAAGTATGGTTACATCTTTAATACTGTTATTTTCTTCATATCTTTTCTTTTCTTTTCACGGTTTTCATTTCTCTCATTCATCACGCCTAGTTTGTCTTTTTTGCTATAGATTTGATGCTATGTGCATGAGAGACAATTGAAATCGCAAAAGCAATAGATAGATATGAAAATAAACGGAGATATTGCAACACGAAAAGAAAACATTTACGAAAACTTGTTTTCAGAAATCACGAAAACGTTATTTTTACGTTTTTGTAAAATAGTTGCCGTTCTTTTATTTTTAAAGATGAAATATATAAACGTGTTTAACTAAACACGGAGTTGTTTCTTAATTTACAAAAACCACAAAAAAAAACTTAAAAAATGAAAATAAACAACCCCTAAAATAACATTACACCAAAACATCATTTTGAAAGTAATAAGACTTACCAGAGTTTGGCCTAGTAACTGATCAAATTGAAATTGACTTAATTAAGAAAAGTTATTTAGTTATAATTAAAAAAGCTATAACACATTTTTTATTATTTTGACATCATAAAGTTTTAAAGGGCCAATCAAATTTGGGTTATTGGAGTTCAGATTCGAGTTAAATATAATTAAATATATATATTTATAATTTTTAAAATAAAAATAATATTATTTTATTTAAAATAATGGTTTTTCATTTAAAATTTTTTTGATCTTTAAGCCTAACAATCCGAGCCTAAGCCCAGTTTAAAGCATTCGATCAATCCAGACTGGACCGGGTCAAGTAGGTATAGATGCTTCCGGGCAAACGTCGTCGTTAGGAGGATAAGTACATATAACGAAGCCCACAAGTCACAACCCAAAGACGAAAGGTCAGTCCACCCAAAGTAATTAATGCGCTGTCGTCTAAACCGCCGATGAAGTGCGCCAACCTTGCTGGCCTTCTGTGATTCCGATTTCTCTCCGGCATGGAATTGGATACACTCTCCAACGGAACCACCGCATCGGCCGTCGCCAACACGGCCGTCGCGGTCAACACCGTCTCCTCTTCCAAACTGACGCAGTTGACGGAGTCCCTGAAGCTGGAGCACCAAATCTTGCGTGTCCCTTTCGAGCACTACAAGAAAACGATCCGAGCCAACCACCGCATCGTCGAGAAAGAGGTCTCGTCCCTTATCTCCGGAATCAGCGACGTTTCCGATTTCGACGTGTCCAAATGCGACGCCATTCAGCACCTCACCTCTCTCGTCTCCAGATTACAAGGCCTCAAAAGGAAGGTACCCTATCAGCTTTATTGCCTTTCTAGTCACTTATTTGAACTGGATCAAGAACCTTTGGCTTTATTATCATTGTAAAATTCTAATATTTTTGTTGTTGATGAATGATAATTGAGTCTTGTGGATTGTTTAGTTGGAAGAGGGAACTAGAAATGAGAACCTTCAAGCGCAAAGGTGTAGAACTCGGATTGAGCATTTGGAATCAGCAGATGCAGAGGACTTAGCGGATTGGAGCAACACTCGCTTGAAGCGAATTCTTGTGGACTACATGTTAAGGATGTCGTATTATGAGACTGGAATCAAGCTAGCCGAAGACAGCAGCATTCTGGTAATTGTGAATTGGAGGTTATAATTAACCCTTTTGATTTCTTGCTTTTTGGATCTCTTTCATTTCTTTTAATATTTGTGTAATGCAACTTCAGGATCTTGTTGATATTGATGTTTTCCAAGAAGCAAAAAAGGTGATTGATGCCCTTCAAAACCGGGATGTTGGTCCTGCTCAAGCCTGGTGTTCCGATAACAAATCACGATTGAAGAAGACAAAGGTAAAATGATTATAGTTTTCTACTGCTTTTTTAGACGCGTTAGCGTTTCTTACTACTTGTTTAAGCATGTTAGTGTACGCTTTTGAATTCAATGGATCTACTTGCTAGTTGAAGTTTTGATTTGGTTAAGGTTCAACAACTTCCCGACTGATTCTGTTCATTATTGTTGTTGTTATTAGTGTGGAAATTGTCCACTCTTGCAAACTTCATGCACCAAATGTCCATTCTTAGGCATGAGTGGGGTGTTTTAAGTGTATAATTTCTACATTGACTAGGAATAATAATTAAAGAAAGTTTATAGGCTAGTTTGATGCTAGACTTTCTCATGATATCCCGTCTTGTGGGCACTTGCCGATATCCAATTCTGCAAACTTCATGCACCAGATGTCTAAGTGTATAATTCTCGCTCTGATAAAAGATATCAATTAAGAAGGGTTCACGTAAAAGACTTGATTTATAATCTAATGACTTAAAAGTTTTGAATGAAGATATGATGCTCCTCTTGTATATAAATCGTTCTCCAAAATGAAAGTCTACAAAAAAATTAACAGGAACTTCTTTCAGGGTTGCAGATTTAGTTTATTTGTATTTGAACATTTGTAGAAGGTTGTATAGCAATTTTAATGAAGTATCAAGTATCTAAGGAAGTTGAGTGAGCAAACACGTCTGAGTTTTCCCATAAAAGCTTGGATATATTTGGGATTTTAATAAAATTTATTTGGATTACATATCCAGAATTACCTATTCAAAGTTAGACTTGTATAAATTCTCTTGGATCAGAAATCCGGAATTGAGTCATTTTGGACCAAAGCAGGCAGGCTATTTCTTGTGTCCTTAGAAAAGATGGACAATGGATACTATTTATTTGCACCTTGTTTTTCCCAGATCTTGAATGGAGATTTTCCACCAAGCATGTTTACTCATCTAAATGTTACTGCTGTCATAAAATCTTATCAAGATGGTGTTAATTTATTTTCACGACAGAGCAAATTTGAATTCCATTTGAGACTTCAAGAGTTTGTAGAGTTGGTACGAGAGCAAAGCTATTTGCGTGCCATTACATACTGTCGGAAGTATCTAGCGCCATGGGGTGCCACAGATATGAAAGAATTGCAGCGGGTTTTTGCATCTGTGGCATTTAGAAGTACCACTGATTGTTCAACCTACAAGGTAACGTCATCTATCAGTATTGACTATCTTCTTACTGCAAGTGGACTTATTTTGAGTTTTAGTTAGATAACCGGTAAACTTTGGTCCTTTAGAGAGAAATGACGTAAAATTGGGAGTGCATATTCTTCTATATCATGAAATATTCCGATCAGTTTTTTTACCTATGAAATTGAGGTTCTCTTACTGTCGAGTGAATTTGACAGCATCATATTGTCAGTTTGCAGTTTTGTTTTCTGAAAGTTTGCGATGCAGGTCTTGTTTGAACCTAAACAATGGGATTACCTGGTTGACCAATTTAAACAGGAATTCTGCAAATTATATGGCATAACTATAGAGCCTTTGCTTAATATCTATCTACAGGCAGGCTTATCCGCACTGAAAACACCGTATCCATCATTTAGTGACTTGTGCCTGCAGTTCTTCTTCTTCTTGTTGTTCTATGTTTGTAGCAGGGTTTGTACACCTCTTACAAGTCCCTCAAGCACAAGCCACAATACTGACAAATCCTCGTGCTCGGTTTTTGCCAAAATCATTGAACATTGGACTGATTACATGTGCAAATAACCTGATTTTCAGGTGATTCTGAGCCATCTTATTTTATTTCTCTTGACTGCTTAAGATACTGTTACGAGGATGACTGCACCAAGGAGGATCCATTGTCACATGAAAGCTTTCGAAAGTTAGCATTCCCTTTACCATTCTCCAAGCAACACAACTCAAAGCTTGTTTGCTACATAACCAAGGAGCTAATGGACACAGAGAACCCACCTCAAGTCCTACCAAATGGCTTTGTCTATAGCACTAAGGTTCTAATTATAACAGAAGCAGGTAAACTGAAGTATATATGCTCAAATTTAGTCTGAAGTTAATATCTTTTTTGCAGGCATTAGAAGAGATGGCCAAGAAAAATGGTGGTAAAATAACCTGCCCAAGGACAGGTTTTGTATGCAACTATTCAGATTTGGTTAAGGCATATATATCATAGGCCTTCATGCTACAGCGAATTAGAGTGAAAAAGCACTTGTTGCCTTGGCTTTTGAAGCTTATGTATATACTTAAAGTTTACTGTTTTAACTTGTATTCAAATGTCACTTTGTAATTTTCTTTCTTCTCAATTTTTATTTTTATACATTTTAATAAATTATTCAAACAATATTAATGAATACATATTTTGTTATATTAATACTAAAATTATTATAAAGAAGTTGAAAATATTCAAAATATTTCAATTAGGATTTTACTTCGAGTTTTTTTAAATTCATATAAATAGTCATTTGGATCGAGTCTTGCCACAAACAAGATTGTATGGTTTAATGCAAATTCTTGTTAGCTAAAATTTATATCTTAAATAGTTAAATAATGACCCGAATTTATATTTTTTTAAAAAAGTCGTTATTTTGTATCTTTTAATTAGGTCGGGTTGAGTAGTTTCGGCCTATGGCTCGGGCCGTGACTCGGCTAGGGCTCCACGATTTGAGTCAATTATGTGTGATTAATCTTACATATATGGTGCCAATGTTTGATGCAGCTATGCAATTTTAAGGAAAGTATTAACGATAACTAATTAATCTCTATTTTTAAGGTCATAATCACTTCAAATTGACATCAAAATTATTAAATAAATATTTAAAAAAATTTTTATATAATAATAGACTATTTTGTAATTTTTAAAAAAATTCAGAAACTATTTTATAAATCTAAAAAAAATTAACGGAAATAGTACCCAATTGATATTAGTACAGCAAATCTGTACAATATAAAATTGATAATAACTTTAAAATGACAATAAAATTATTAAATAAAAGTTTATGAGTTTTTCAAAAAACAAATAAAGTTGCACAAATTATTATCTTGACTTTCAAATTAAATTAACACACTTCGTCTCGCTAAGCAATATAGCTGATGCCACGTCATCGATCTCTAGGAGTCCAGAACTTGCAATCTCAGCAGTTGATCTAGCATTGGACGGATCAAAACGTTTTCCCAAACATTTCGCACGGATCGATCCTCCAAATTCCCCGCCATGGTCCTTCGTATAAATACATTCGGCGGTTCATCGCCATTGTCACGATTCAATTGCTTCTGAGATTTGGATTTGCTGGGTGCATATTACGCTTGCGTTTCAGGTACAACTATTTATCATTTAAGCGATTAGTTGTTGATTTATGAGTTTTATAGCAAGTAGATAAGTTTAATTTCATGGTCAAGGACGGCTTCTGTTTGATTTTTCATCTCTAGGGTTTCTCATATCTCTACGAAGACTAGCGTTGATTTAGATAGATTGTTGATGTAACGCTCGAATCTTTGCTCACAGATTTAGAAAATGTCTGGCCGTGGAAAGGGAGGCAAGGGATTGGGAAAGGGAGGAGCGAAGCGTCATCGTAAGGTTCTTCGCGACAACATTCAAGGCATTACGAAGCCAGCCATTCGTCGTTTGGCTAGGAGAGGGGGTGTGAAGCGTATAAGCGGGTTGATTTACGAGGAGACTCGTGGTGTTCTGAAGATTTTCCTTGAGAATGTGATCAGAGACGCCGTGACTTACACGGAGCACGCTCGCCGGAAGACCGTAACAGCCATGGATGTGGTGTACGCGCTCAAGAGGCAAGGCAGGACTCTCTACGGGTTTGGTGGTTAGGTGCAGTTTGGGTTGGAGGTGAAAGTCTTGCTGTCAAGAATTTGATAGCTGTTTTAGGGTTTGGTGTTTAATAGGAGTAATTGGGGATTAGCGGTTTGTGGTTGTAATTATGTCACTTTGATTGTAACTCAATGGCTTAGTTATAACATTTGCTGTTTTTGAATACTTTATTTCTAACTCTCATGTTGGCTATAATAAATTAAATTATGATTGATAAATAAGAATTTAACAGATTTAATATAATTATCTTGAACAATTAATTATTTAAAAAAATTGATTTATAATTTTTTGAAATTAGAAAATTAACAATTTAAGATTCGATTTTCAAGATTTAAGGGTTTTAATGTTATTTAATTATTTAAAAATTTTGTTAAATTTATTTTAAATAAAATTATTATTATTATTAAATGAGTAAATAGTACTGTATCATGCATTAGAATTTATATTTAATAAATGTTTGTATGAATTTTATAATTAAAATATTATCTTAAAAAAGGAATAATAAAATATTTAAAATTTTATTTTCTTAATTTTAACTAGACGCTAAAAATTTTAACTATTAACAAAATTAGTCAAAATTAATATAATAAATAAAGACTAATAAAATGAAGTTGTTAAAAACAAAATTTCTAAATCAGAATGGGACTTGTCTATTTTATAATCTTTTTTAAAAATTTCAAAAATGATATACATAAAATTATTTTTAGATAATTTTTTTTAAAAATGTTTTAAATGACTTATATAAAATTATTTTTAGATAATTAGAGGAGAATTTTTGTTAGGAATCTTAATTGGAGTTGGTCTTAGAGTGATTTTACATTTTATCGTAAAATAGTCTGGCTCGACTTATTTTATAAATATTTTTAAAAATATTAAAAATAATGTTATTTTTTAAATAAGATTATAAATAGGACTGGGTCGATTGTACTTGACCTATAACTCCATCAGGCCAATTATTTTAACTTATGGCTCAATCAATTCGGGTCAAAATAAAGAAAAGAGAAAAATTGACTATTTAATTTTTATTGATTATGCAAAAAAAAAAGCGTTCAATAAATTTACAAAAAAAATCCGAGGAAAACGACAATTCGTTGAATGTGGGAACCAAGAAGAAATAACTCAAGCACATGTGTCGGAGTGTCACTGGCTTAGATTTTAAGAAAGTCCAACAAGAAATAATGGCAGCCCATCTTTATCAGTACTTAAGTGGTTGCCACTAACCCTAAAGGCAACTTCCTACGGCTTTCCTCGCGTCTCCTTACACATTGCGCTTGTGGTAGTTGCTGAGGAATATCCAAACTCTCTTCTCTTACTCTGTTTTCATTTCTCTGTCTCTATCTCGTCAGGTGATTTATCACTCTTTTCTCAATCTTAAATCTTCGATTTCAACGGCTGTTCATGGATTCTTTTCGTTCAACGATTTTTTTTCATTTTTTTAAAAGAATTTTGATTTCTTGGTTCAATCGTTTTCTTTCCTTTTATTCTGTTTTTAATTCTTTTTTGTTTTGTTTTCTTTAACCCCGATCCTTTAATCTCTTTGTTTCTTCTTTTATTTTTGTGTTTGATCGCGTCTTTTTCTTTTCTCGATTTAAGTTGTGTGGATTGATAATTAAATTCCGATCTATTTGGGTTTTTTATTTATTAATTGATTGCGTGAATTGGAAGTTGTTTACTTTTTCTTTAATCATTTTTTTCGATTTTTTTGTCTTCTTTGTTCTTTCCCTAAAACTTTTTGATTGGTTTTCTCGATTCCGGTTCTGAACCCATGAATACGGAATAGCTTGTTGATTGCTAACCTGTCTGTGTGTTGCGGATTTGATATTCAGTTGTTTGTTTTAGGGTATGCAGAAGGCGGCTTACTAGCGGAAACTTCGTGGCCATGTCTGTTTCAGGAAACCAAGAGGTGTTTATATGACTCTGATTAATTTGCTGTTTGGGGTTTGGAAGATTATTGAATCGTTTGATTTCTTCATGTTTACTAATTGATCTACCTTTTGTCAGACTGGGGTGAAATCCCTTGCCCAGCAGTCTAGTATTGATATTGCAGGTGTTCCTATCAAAAAGAGAAGGTTTTTTCGACCTCCTTCACCTCCACCTGAAGAACCATCCTCACCACCCGCTAAAGATGTTGTCCAGAGTGAACATGACGACTTATCTAAGGATTATCGATCTTCAGATGCGTTTATTTCATCAAGTTGTGGTTTATCTGATGACAGCAAGGATCCGGCACCTGAAGAAATTAAGGGATGCACACAAAATTTAGCGGGAAACGAATCTAATAAAGATGTTAAAGTTGGAGAATCAGTTTGTACTTCACAGTCTGATTGTCCTGCTAACCTTGGGAATGATGAAAAGATTGTTCCGGGTGAAAGTTCTGGTAATATTCTCCCAAATTCTTCAAATATTGAGTTTAATTTAGTAGCCAATGAACCTTCTGCGTGTAAGGTTGATAAGGATATGCATAACCAACAAATGGGAGAAGGGGTTGGTAAAATTGAGATGCCTATGAGTGTTGCAAATTCTGGAATTGCTTTAGGCCTCACAGGACATCAAGCTTTGGCTTTGGGAGATTGTGGTGGTGATAGGAGCTGTGGGAATCAGACTAATACAAAACTTGTTTCTTTGAATTTGTCATTAAGCAAGGGAGGAAGTGGAGCTGACGGTGAATTGGAGGATCTGCAGATGGGTGTTGACAGTTCGGACATACATGCCAATAGATCAAATTGGGATTTGAATACAACAATGGATGCATGGGAAGATTCTGCAGATCATGGGGCTGCAGCTGATTTAGCTAGCGATGCAGGTCAAGTAGCTGTTGAGAGTTTGAACCCTGTTGATGCCAAGCGTGAAACAAAAACATTTATATGCTCAACTAGGATGGTTGGTCCCAGTAGTACTTCTGAAGAGAAAATCCCTGTTGATAGTGAGCAAAGGACTTTTTTTCCCGAGACACCTTCAGTACCTGCCAAGCTTCGTAGTAGTGAGGATTCACTCCATTTATGCCTTGGTCCTTCATCTGTCGCTTCTAACACAAGTCAAAGTTCTTCAAGTTTGTATGCTAACAGAGATTCCAGAATGAATGTTCCTAATATTAGGTTGCATAAAGTAGATTCAACTGTTGAAGACAGAATTCTGTCGAGAGCCATAAAGTCAGAACCAGTTGATGAGAGCCTGAAAAGTGATCCGAAGGGAGTTAAAGCTAATTCTGTGGAGCCATTACAAGTTAGAGCAGTGAAGCATGAATCATCTGAAAATTTTGGTCTGAATTCCAATATGTTGTCAATTTCTAGTCATTTTAATTTAATTAATTGCAAGTCAGTTAAATCTGAACCAGTTCTGGAGGGCAACATGGAAACAAGCAAGATGACAGAGGGAACAGTGGACAAATCTGATAAACAAGATCTTGTTGATAATATGAATACTGGACTGGAAACAGTTTGTACAGAAAATGAACAGTCGCTAATACGTTCAGATTCAAGAAACCAACCTCCTTGTCCAACTGATAAACGTGTGCTTCAAGGCCAGGATGCCATCATAAAATCTAGTTGTTCAACAGAGTGCTCCCAAAGTGGCAATGTGTTAGTTCATCGTGAGCATGATGAGAAAGTACCTAAGGAAAAACCTGAAAGTTCTGAACAGGCCCATTCAAAAGCAATTGCTCTTCCAGTGGCCCATTCTGATAATGAACTTAAGGTTTCTGGCGAGGTAGATGCTGCAACGACAGAGGATAAAATTTTAGACAACTCAGAACAAGGGGAATTGAAGTCTATGGAAGAATTCGTTCAGGATACAGGTGAGAATGGTAAAGGTCTCGTATGTGATGAGGAAAAGATTAATTTTTCAGGTGATGCAGTTGAAGAAGATTCATATATTTCTGAATATGAGTCTGATGGCATTTCTGTGCCTATGGATATAGAAGAACATGCTAGAGAACATGACGGCTTCGAAGATGGTGAGGTTCGAGAACAACTACATGATACATTAGATAATTCCTTATTTGAGAGTGTGAATGATGTCGTTCATGATGATTCCGATAAAACTGTTGGCTTGGAACGTCCTAGCGATGATCATCCTAATTTATCCCATGTTGAAGAGGTCACTGAGATGGAATACCATACCAGAAAAGATACTGATACTGTCAGAGACAGCCTGCTCAAAGTAAAAAGCAATCAGGGTTCAGAAAAAGATACTTCTGTAGAAGTTTCATCAGCTTCTGAAATGCCCTCCAGTGGAGGTGAAAAACAGAAAGAAATGAAGGCTATTGACGAGGAATCACTTGAAGTCTCCAGACTGGAAGATGGCTTCTGTAACCTAGCTACAAAGCATGCATGTGGCAAATCCACTATTGAAGACCAAGGGACTGCTGTATCTATTCTGCAGCATTCTGATGACAATGTGAAAGCCAGTAATGTGCCAACCAATGGTGTGGCATCCCCTAAGGTGGGGGCATATTCCGTTGATGCAGTATCGCCTAAGATGGGGGCAAATTGTGATGATGGGGCCAAGGTTGCTAACTGTGGAGGTAACAAGAGTAGGATTATAAACTTGCCCCGCGCATCTAATGTATCTTCTCCAGGTAAAGTGAAGTCTATCCCTGGTAGGCCATTGCCAGCAAATCCTGTAAGAGAAAGGTTGCCTGATGTACCACTTGAGGGAGACAAGCCACATCCTCGAGGGAGGTGATGATTATCTGTTATTATGTCTTGTTCTTTTATCACCTTTTTCATTGCCTAATGGATGCATTGATGTCTGACTTTCTTCCTTCAATTTGGCTTCAGGGGTGATGTTTATTCTGATAGTGCCTACAGATTCTCAAGAAGCAGGCAAGATGAGCCCTCCAGAAGCTCTAGATTGAATTTTGTACGAGGTAGAGGAAGAATTTCGGGTAGAGTTGACACATTACGTGTTGATAGAAATTCTGAACGTAACTTTGCTCCAGAATTTTACAATTCTGATTTTGGTCCTAGACATAAATATGCCTGTTCTGTTGTTGAAGCGGATACTGAGTTCATTAATTATAACACTGGACCAGATGCTGCACTTGTCGGTAGCGGTCGGGGAGGGAGAAAGCTATGGAATGATGAGACTTCAATTTTTCGTCATCGGCCCTCTAGGGGGCGGTCTCCGGGAGGGAAGGATGGGTCTGCAGCACATGGTGTTCAAATGGCTCGTAGAGTGTCAAGAAGCATCAGTGAAGAGGGTTCTGAAGCTATGGGAATAAGGCATACAGAGAAGATGACTAGGGGGCCACATGATGACGGTACTGAAAGCTCATTTGCTCGTGCTCAACCTCCATATGAGAGATTAGATGGACACTTTGTCCAAAGAACTAGAAACTTTCCTCCTTTCCAGAGAAGAGTTCCTCAAGTTCGATCCAAATCTCCTCTTAGATCTCATTCTCCTGGTCCATGGTCTTCTTCTAGGAGAAGGTCTCCAGGTACGTTTGGTCCAGAGTTGTCACATCGAAGATCACCAATGTACAGGGTGGGAAGGATGAGGTCACCTGATCATCCTGGTTTTAACAGAGAAATGGTTGTTAGGAGGCATGGTTCCCCACCATATTTGTTGCGAAACGAAATGAGGGGAATGGATTCTAGTCGAGACCCTGGTCATCCAAGGTCTGTAATATCTAGTAGGAGTTCAAATAACCAGGTTTTACTCGGAAACAATAGGAGATTTGGAATTGTAGATCCTCGAGATGGTACTGATGGTGATGAGTTCTTTGGGGGCTCTATTCATTCTGGTCGGTTATATGAACTTACTGCTGAGGAAAATAGGGAAGATAGGGGAAGGTATGGTGAAAGAAGGGGGCCTATTAGGTCATTTCGACATCCTTTTAATGGTGTTGACGGTGAGAGTTTCCATCTCAATTCAGAGGATGGCCCTGGATCTTTTAGGTTTTTACCTGAAGATGATCAAGACTTCCATGAAAGAGCCAATTTGAGTGGGAGGGAATTTGACAGACGGATTAGGAACAGGCCTGGTAGTGCACCTAGAAGACCAAGAGGTATCGAAGACCAAGAAGGAAATTACAGGAATGGGGCACAAGCACTATATGATGGTGGTTTTGATGATATGTCAAGAACAAAGCGAAAAAGATTCGACTAAAATTTCTGTAACAAGCTAGGGCTCTGAACATGATGCTGAGTTATTTTTTGTGGTTTGCTGCCAGACGGTGAAGATTGGTGACTGAAGCATATAGCAAGTTAACAACTCAATTGTGGTTCTTAATCATGTTATGCATCTACTGTCAAACGCTAGCTTGGGTTAATCATGGTGCCTCTAACTTTTGAATGAACGATCTATGGTGTACATATTGCGGTTCTTCTCAGAACTAATGAATGAAAGGATGCTCTTTGCTAATTGTGTTAGCTGCCATTTTCAATATCGTTTTCGCTAGTTTGCTATCACATTTGTGGCTCCAATAAGGTCAAGTTTGGTTGAAGGCCTGTACAGCGGGTTCAGATGTCCAAGTTTTTTTAGTTATAATTAGCCTTATTATTTATCCATTGGACCGGAGCTCGTATGCAGGAAGATATTTTTGAGTTACTGAATTATCTGAAACCATGGAAGGAGCTTCAATTAAGGATATGTTGGCTTCTTTTACAGTCAAAACGTCGCATACTGCACACGTATAAATCTCCAATGTACTAAGCTAGTGAAGTGACCAGAGTTTTTAGCAAGGTGCTTAAGCTTTTATAAGGTAACACTTTCTTTTCACTTCCTTTAATTGATGTAGAGAAATTGCAGGCTTGCAAATGGTGCAGCTCATCTGCCGATAATTGGGTGCGGGGCTTGATGAAAGTTCAATGTTTCGTTGCAGTCAGTTTATGGGCTCAAGTTTTTTGACCTTTCATTATTGGTTTTGCATGCTAGGTCTTTTGATTTCACTTCTAAAAGATTTACATGCTTTAAGGAGAAATCAAATAGTTACTATTGGAGTAGACTTTCATAATAAAGTATAAGTGAGTACCTAGCTAGAACCAATAATCACATTAGTTACAAAGTCATTTCCCATGGCTTCTCAAGATTGCAGAAGGCTAGCTACTTTCTTATAGGGATTATCCTTTATGTGCAAAGGCCTGAGTCACACATCATAGCTTCTTAATTAGAGCTATCCTATTCAGAAGAAGTCACCAAGTTGGTTGATTGGTGGTGATCATTGCAGCATTTATGGAATGATGTTGCCTTAGTAGGGAATTCTTGCTTCTGTCCTCTTTCATCAAATATCATGGTCCACTGACTGCTTTTTTTGACCTTTTTGATGCATTGTATTTGGTGGGATCAATATGCTGCATGATGTCAGATGAAGCACAAGTGCCTTTTTCTGGAAATATGTCGTTGATGTAGGGAATGACCTCAGTATATTGAAAAGTGGAAAAAATGTTGTGGTGTCGTTTCTGCAGAAAATGCGTGGTGACCCTTTTGACCTTTTTTTAATCTCCATCATACTGAGTCACTTTCTCTTCTTTATGTCATGGTGCACAGAAGGGACAGTTTTCAGTAAGCCTTATTAGTGGAGGTGGTCAGTAATATTGCCTTCTAATTTTGTGATTCTAAGTCTCGTAATCACATGGTTTTTGAATCTTCCCAGCTTGTTTGGAATGATAATCTCATATCAAATTCGGACCATGGGGATCGTTGACTGAATTTTTTTGCAATGACAGTTATTAGGGAAAACGTTGGGAGCGAGTCTTGGAATCTCATCTGGAGTTTATGATTGTTGTACAAGCAGTCTTCATACTGATTTCTCGAGTATGGTGGCAGTACTCTTAAACCTGTTTTGGAGTGAATCTTTGCGAATGCAAGTACTCTACTTCTGTTGTACGTAATAGCTACAAATAGCCATCGACTTCCGGAGAACCCATTTTGCAGTAGGTATTGTAATTGCAGAAAATCTTCAACTTTGACATCCTGGGAATATAGTATCTGGGACATTTTGAGTTACATCATTAGTACAGAAGGGAAGCTGATTCTCCTGCAGGAATGGTTGGTTAGCAACGATAATTGAAGGTTGTCTGTTTTTTGTTCGGATAGTCCTGTGCCAATGCAGACGAGACATCATTGGATCTATGATCCTGTGTTTCAGGGACCAAATCTATGATATGGATTACTCAAGCCATTCTAATTCTTCAGTTCACCAAAAACTTTGTGGGATTACACGAAGTGCCCTCCACTTTTGGACTATAAATTAATACCAACTCATGTAGAAGATATAAACTGTTGAGAATAGTTCAAAAGAATTGCTATAAGGAAGATAATCTGAATTACTGATTTGAGATCAGATTCCTTTAATTGGAGACCTTATGATCATCAAGTCGTGTGGTTGTAATATAGTTCAAAAAGTCTTGTGTTGATTCAGAATTTACCTCTTTTTAGGTTAGTGTCCTTTAATGGTTCTCAGTTTCTTATTTCAAGTAGTCTGACTGTCTGAGACTTCAGAACAGTGCTGAGCGTTCACAGGTTTAGATTCTCAAGCTAAAAGTCTCACGGTAAATTGAAATCTTCAAACTCTAATCATGACCATAGTTGGCAAGCGGAGTCACCCACAAAATACAGTCAAGACGGTCTGGATTCAAAAACCTAGTTTGGTCAGCAACTATTGTAGACTGCAATCAATCCAAAGCCATTCAAACTCGTTATTATGAGACACACAAAATATTTATATAATATCAATTGATTCGAGTAGTTATTTATCATTTATTATTTACTAATCTACTCAAACAATTGACTTTTAAGATTTTCTTATGACGATGTACCCAAAATCAAATAAGAAAGTCAAGGTAGATGAAAGAAATTTAACTTTTATTTTGTTGGGCCTATATTAATAAAAATAGATTTTTTTAAGAAAATTATTTTGAAAAAGTCAGTTAACTGTTTGATTGTCATTTAAAACAATTTTTTTGAAAGAACTTTATACAATATATTGTTTGACAATATAAAAATAAAAAGTATTTTTAATTTTAACTATATTTTATTTTGTAATAAATTTTTTATGCATATAAATATTATTTAAAGTATGTTAATCAATATGCAAATTACAACGTATTAATTATTATATAATTTTAAATCATATAAAACATAAATGAAAATGTATTTAACCAAAATATGGATTATAACACAAATAAAACTAATATAAAAAATAAATATTTAAACATATAAAAAAGCAAATAATATTATATAAATTTCAAAATAAATGTGAAGATGAATTTGTGAATATTGTGAGAATTATGTGTAAAACATAAGGGCTGAAGGAACTAAAAAATAGGCTCATTAATAGATCTGAAAAATCTATCTAAAAAAGTGTTTTTTTAGAATCTCCAAATTTGAACTTCTTAAAAAACTATATTTTGACCAAAAAAAATTATATCTATTAAAAAGTTTTTTTTAATTTTACAGTTAAACATTCATTTTTTATAAAAAGACTTTTGTGATATAGAAAAGTACTTACTGATTTCTCAAAAGTTCATCCAAACACGCATTTAATCTAATTTGACATAAAATTTAAAAAATTAAAATTTTAAAAAGAAAAAATAAATTGTAGTTTTGGATTTTCCGAATTCTCCTTATAGTTACCTTAAGCATTGCATTGATTAAAAAATTTAATTCGTTAATTTTAAAATGTTCAATTTTTTAGTTTGATTTTCAACTTTTTAGTTAATAACATTTGTAGTAAAAAATTGATCAATTTATTAATTAACCAGTTAATTTTTGTAAATTGATAAGTTATTATAAATTAAAATAAATAAATAAATTTTTGTTTAAATTAACAAAAAATTAATAGATAAAGAAAAATTTTATAATTTATTAAGACAAGAAAAATATATTTTCATTATTTACAATGAACAAACTCAAATAAGTAAAAAGCTACAAAGAAGATTTGAAAATTTGGAAGACAATGTGTTGGTTCATTCCTTGGATTGTGGCCATATGCTGATTTTTTCCTTCTCATACTTCACAAACAATGCAGTAACCGCCGCTACAAAATACGCCTGAATCAGTACGATCGCCGGCGTGTGGTAGTTGATCAGACTCTTCCCCGTCGCCAATTCCACCAGTAACAGTGCTGCTAACCCTAGGATAGCGATCCGGCCGTTGAGTCTCTCGCTGTACGGGTTAAACCCGAACTCCACTTTCAAACCCCCCGATACCGCCTCCTTTAGTGGAACTGGCGGGAGGTACATTGACGCTCCCGATTTGGATTTGGATGTCCCTTTCCTCGACTTCCGGAGCTCCGCTTTCTTTCCGGTACCGCTCCGGTACTTGAGACGCATCCGAGATAATCGGGAATCGAAGGAATTCTCGTCGGCTTCCGCAGCAGCCGGTTCCGGTTCCGGTTCCGTGGACTCGTTTGGATCGTCGACTTCGTCCGTGGAGGCGCGTACGGTAAAGGAGAGCTTGGGTTTCTGTGGTGGAAAGGTGAGACGCGAGGAATAGAACGGTGTTGTGGTCGTGGTGGTGAGGTGGAGGTAGGGTGTTGCTTGTATCATCGCCATCTTCGATTGGCTTTCCAAACTCCAGAGCATCCACCAACAGGTGCGTGTTCTATCTCTTGTGGATAAGGAATGTCCCTCTTTTCTCTGGTTGATCTTTTCTCGATCATCGAATGGCTCATATTGTTGAACTGGTCATGAACATGTGTGGGTTGTAATCGAACGGCCTTAGGCCTATTGAATGATCCGAGAAGCTCCCTCGCTTTAACGTTTTCAGGATAAATTGGGTCCAACACTAGGCTTTTAAGAACCAAGGCTTAAGCTTGTTAGGGTCGAAGTCGACTCAGATAAGGGAAACCCAACCCAAACTAGAAAACCCCAATTGCGTGCTTGTGAGCTTTGGATTGAAGATGGAGTTAACTGCACCCTTGAATGTTCATGTCTAATACAAACAATTTGATTAAAAACTCCTACAAATTCTTTAAGAATAGTTTGATTTTACTTCTGCTATTTCATTGTGCTTTTTGAAATATATCATATTTCATTAATGTAAAAAATTAAAAATTAAAATAAAAGTGGATAGATATTTAAAATATTTTATAAAAATTATACAAACATAAATCAGATGGAAATTTGTCTTATAATGTGAGACAGGTCATATCATCACACGTAATGAGAGATTGGAAATGATAAACAAGCAAAGTCTGATCTTTAGCTCTTTACATTTCTGCTATGCAGTTCAACTACTGAAGCATTAGGTCTAGGATTACATACACACTTATCACTATAAAAGGCAATTATCATGTGTATAAGCTCAAAGTTGGTTAGAATTTTCCTGCATCCAAGAGCGATTTACACTAGTTGAAACCAATTTTTTTATATTTAAATCCGATTTGATTAGATTAAAATTTAGTTGATTTAAGAATTAAAATAATTTTATTTATTTAATCAATTTGAATTAATTTAAACCAACTTGTTTATTTTAATTAAAACAAACTTTCTATCAAATTACAACTTAATCTATTAACTTCAAATTTTTTTTCAAAGAAAAAAACCCAAAATTTCAAAATATTATCTAACTTAGTACTTTGCGGTACAAAGCTCTTTGCTTGTTTCGTTGAATGAGTTTTATGACTGGCATCGAAGGGTCCTGAAGAATATACATGCTTAAACTGACTAAGACTGCAAAAGTGGTCAGATTATCGACACACTGGCCACATATAGATGTAACTTAATTCCATCAAAATTGAACCAAGATTTTCTGTCCAATATTATCCTGTCTTATTCTGTCTCATGAAATTTCAACCATTTATTTTACGGGATCTACGAGGGGTCTACGCAGGACCTATATAAGACCTACATAAATAAACGACTGAGATTCATTAAACATAATAAAATACCATAATATTGGACAGAAGATCTGGACTCATCAAAATTATCCACCCTCCTGTAAACTTCTCATGCATTTAATGTGAACGTGCACTTTTCAACTGTTTCCACGCAATACGTCTCTAAACATAGTAAAAGCTACATCTTTTGCCGGTGGGCGTGACTTGAATGAACCATACAAAATAACCTCCTTTTTTAAGATTGCCTTGCCTTAGCTTACCTTAGCCATCCGGCGGTCAAAGCGACTTTCGTGTCGACGAGCATGTGAGTGTTAAATGGTTTTTCATGTTCTTGTTGGGGAAATGTCATAAATGCTTAATAGTTAGTGTGAAGTCTATAAAGAAAATATGATAGATAATGGATTGTGACTATTCAAATTCTAATGTCACTCTTGGTGATCAATAGATATGTCTGGTGGGAAACTGCAAATTAGGTCACCAACCTAGACAATGATATTGTGTAGGTATTAATTTTATAGTTTTCATCTCATTCTTGCTTGCTTCAAAGTATGAAGTGTCTTACTTCTACATGTGAAAGTTTGCCAAGTAATTTATGCCACTTTGTTTTTTCTTTCTTGGGTCAAGTAGTTGGATTTCCTTTTAGTTTGAGCATTTTCACTTCAATTTAAAATTTGAAAATTATTAAATATTTTCTAAATTTTAACTTTATCCCACACATATTTTATGACATCGTTTTTTATTAAGTTTTAAATAAAAATGAGTAAATAATATAGTGTGATGTAATTAAGTATAACCTAATACAAAACTTATTATATTCAATTAAGGTCATTTATTAAATCGCACAATTATAATATATATTCTACTGTCTAATACTTAATCAAAATTTTAATTAAAGTTTTACTACATTATAATATTTAGAAATACAGTGAAACAAAAATTAATATTTAGGAGAGCATATAATAATTTTTTAAAATTAAGGATTAAAATAATAAAAGGTGTAGATTACAAAGAATTTTATACAATTAACCTTTTTTTTCCTTTAAACTCTTAAGAAAAAGAACTACTAACTTAATATGATTCTAATTGAAATTATTGTATTTATCTTACTAATTCTCAATTTATGCACCTTGTGGCTTATTTTTTTTTTTCCATTGAAGATATTTTTTCTATGAAACAAAACTATTTAAGCACCAAAGAATTACAGATTATTCAATAAAACATTACTAGTTAATCGACAATTATACATTAAAAACCCCCCAAAAACCCAGAAATTCTCAAAACAAATTTATAAATAAAACACACAAATTCTTGCTTAACATTAGTTAATTACCGTCTCTTGTTCTTGCTCCCAAGCAACAAAGAGAAGTAAAATAGGATTCTAAATAAGAATCCCCAAGCCACAGTGACCCACAAGCAGTTCCACTTGCTTAAATCAGTGATTCCTTGTTGTTCCAATATATCAGAACCTGTAGTTAAACAAGTCGAGCTTGTAATCTTCATTCCCAAGGTATTGCTCATGGAATCCAACAATTTCAGTTTAAGCGATGTGGGTACTCCACCAAGTGGACTATTGTCGAAAATCTGAACACCCTTTACGAAACACTTACTTGGGTCTTGGAATTCATTCTGTAGAACAGCTTCGTAAGGATATTTCACCAGAGACATGTAGTGAAACCAAATCCAGTAAGGTGGGATTCGATCTCTGTTGATGAAGAACCCACTGAATAGAAGGAAATAGGCTAATATAGCTACCACTATAGTGTACCCAAGCATCACATGAGGCACAACACCTGATAGGAATGTCACAAATGAATTCCCTGCCCAAAATGAAGCTAAGATGATGATGAAGTAGAACATGAATCCTCCAAAACCACCGTCCAGCCCCACCGCCCAAAACGTCGTGGCGGCGAATGAAAACGATAGGAAAACCAACGATGGGAGTGAAACTAGTGCATGAGACAACACGTAAGAGGACCTTCTGTATGCATTATATGCTGTTTCTCGCATGAAGATGTACCTCTCCTGAAGAAACACAGGAAGTGCATCTGCACATGTATAGAAAGTTGTGGACATGGCAAATGCGAAGAACCCTAATCGTTCTTGAACCCCTCTAGGTGAATTATCTAGTTGCCAGAACATTGTAGCTAATATGAATCCTGTGACCAGAACTGCACCTAATCGGATACCAAACAGTTCAGGCATTCTACGAGAGTTGGTGACTGATCTGTTTGACAATACCACCATTTCTTTCCAAAATGGGTTTGCGAAAGTTGGCACCATTGAGCTTGAACTAGCATTGTTACTAGCACCTGACACTAGCTTCCCTTTTGAAATGCTTGCACTTATGGCTTCTTTTACGGATAATCCATGCCAATCTGGTTCAGAACTTCGAGTTTGTTTCATGTTCTGCCATTTTTTGTTGAACTCCGCTAAGCTCTTTGTCCCTCCTGGAGACCCTTCGAGCTCTCTTATCAAATCCAGTGCAAACTCCGTCCTGTTCTCGCTTTCCGGTATCGGATGGCCGAACTCAGCGAAAAACGCCGGCAGGTTAGTCGGAGAGCCACTGTAGACAGTTTGTCCGCGTGATAAGAATATCAACCTGTCAAGCAAACTCAGAATCCGGTAACTAGGTTGGTGTACGGTCATGATGACCAAGCTTCCACTCTGAGCAATCCTCTGCAAAACCTTCACTACCATGAACGCACTAGTGGAGTCCAAACCTGAGGTGGGTTCGTCGAGGAAGAGTAAAATGGGGTCGTGAATTATGTCGATTCCGATCGAAACACGACGTCTCTCCCCTCCCGATACTCCTCGATGACCCTCGTCTCCGATCACCGTTTTAGCAGCATTTCGAAGGCCTAACTGGTCAATTAACGCTTGTACCCGCATTCTCTTCTTGGACTTGGATAAGTTTCTGGGCAAGCGAAACTCAGCCGCGAACATTAGGGTTTCTTCCACTGTGAGCATCGGGAACAAGAGATCGTCTTGCATGACGTAAGCCGATATCACTTTCAGCATTCGGGACTCCAGAACCTCGCCGTTCAGAGATATGGTTCCTTTCAAGCTGCCTTTCGCGATCCGATTCGCTAATGCGTCGACGAGAGTTGATTTTCCCGACCCGCTCGCGCCAAGAACTGCGAGAATCTCTCCGTCTCTCGCCTCGCCGGAGATGTCGTCAAGAAGAGTCTTTGTAGTTGTAAACAAGCTGTCTCCGTCGGAGGTGGCATCAAGACGGTGGCGCCGCCACGGGAGTAGCTCCGGCAGCCTCATTTTGCGTCGGATTTTGACGCTGTAGGTCAAGTTGTTGAATGACAGAATAAAAGGCACGGTTCGCAGAGCCTCTGGAGTCTCCCGGCCAATCTCCAGCACTTGGTGGACCGGAGTTTCGCTTCCGTCTCCTGCAGCCTCCTTCCGTGCGTCGCCTACATGCTTCAGCAGCTGGCCGAGCGTGGAAGTGGAGGAAGCGGAGCGCGTCGGAAGATTGTCGTGGAGCTCCAACATCGGGTAAAACGGCGTCGTATCGCCACTCGCTGATGAGTTATCGTCCACAACGCGAGACATTTTCCGTGTTCTGCTAAAAGAAACAGTAGATTGATTATAAAGAGGAATAAGAAAGACGTTTCAACGGCTTGAATGGGTTTGGCGGTTGCACGCTATGTACTCATTTAACGGAGGGCTTGACGGCGCTTATCGCCGGAAATCAAGAGAGAAGAGGTATTTGATGAGTTGAGTTCTTAAGGTGAAGATCTACCATCTCTATTCCTTCCCTTCTCTTACCTTTATATAACAAATAAGTTTCATAAAAGAATTAAAAAATGTGAAAAAAAGGAAATTTGGGGTTTTGTTACTTTTGTGGTTATCTTTCCATTTTAGGGTTTCAAACCATTATTAATTTATTATTAATTTGAATTTCGAGGGGGAGGTGAAAAAAGGGTGACCTAAAACCCCCCAATCAATCAGTCATGTCCATACGTCTCCATGTACTTGGGACTTGGGAGAAGAAGAAAGAGTGCTCATATTGCACGTATGGGCTCTTGATAGATGACACGTGGCGAAATGGGTTTTCGGTGATCCATGAGTTGGCATGGGGAGGTTTAAGGCTTACTAGAATTTAGAAGAAAGTAGTAGTAGGTTGGAAGTTGATGTACTGTTAACCTGTAAATGGTCTTATGTTTGAATTAGCTTCTAATTTGACATTACACGTTGACCATAGATAAATCGAGTAGAGATTAACTTTCATGGCTTAGTTTGATGCATAGATGCTTGTTAATCGAATAATTAAACTTAAATAATCAATAATAAGTTTGAAGGTTATATAAAGTATAATAGTTTTACCAAAGGGTGGTCGAGTTGGTGTAGTTGAGGGCATAAGGCTAAAAGGTTTTGTGTTCGAAACTCCTACTTACGTCTTCTCGATCAAGTCTGTTATATAGGGTTTGCCTAGAGCAGAGTATCCAGTTAACATGATTTGCAGGCTATTGTGTCAATTCAGAGGTTTACCCAATGCTCATCTAAAGAATACCGATTGTAGGTTCATCTGTTTTTAAAAAAATAAATTTAAATTATTAAATTATGTTTATTTTGATATCCGACTTTTAAATTTTTGATTGAATATGTAAATTTTTAAAGTTAGGATAAATTAGTTTAAAATTTTATTTTATTATTGTGATTCATAAAATATTTAAAAATGTTTCATATTAGTTTATGAGTTTTGAGGTAAAATTAGATAATTTTGCATTTTATTGTCTTTTTTTCTATATTATAAATCATGCTTAGCTCTTGAAGTCATTAATAAATTCGTACTTGCTTATCTTGAAGGTTGAAATACAAATCAACCTTAGATTACAACAAATTAAACATTGAAACTTGCACAAAACATATATTAGTTTCTACTTTTGGCGTTTGATTTGTTAAAGCCACATGTAAATGTCTAGAAACAAACTTTGAATTCATTGGGGTCATCAGTTATTTGAATTCACGGCTATTTACGCGAGCCCCAACCCTACGTTTCAAAAGTATCTTTGGCAGTCCCTGGCGACTCTTGCTACTCACATCACCGTCCCATGGCTAATGGGAGGGGATTTCAACGTCAAGTTGGAAAGTGCCGATAGATGCAGGGGTTCGCGCACACGTTCTAGTTTAAGTTCCCAGTTTCGAGACTGTGTGCTTCAGTGCCATCTACAGGATCTAGGCTTCTCCGGTTCGCGCTTCACGTGGACCACCTCCGATAACGTTTAGATCGAGCTTTTGGCTCTCTGCTCATCCGACTACCAGAGTTCACCACCTGCCTTTTCTCAAATCGGATCATAGACCTCTCCTTATTCGGTTCCCCGCTCCTGTCCCTTCCAACCCTCCGCGCCGTCCTTTCCGGTTTCAATCGGCGTGGCTCACGCATGATTCCTTTCCCTAGGTGGTCGCTGATAACTGGCATCCTAGCTCCTCGGATTCCTTCAGCGGGGTCGCAGAAACGCTCCACCAATGGAATTCCAAGGAGTTCGGTAACATCTTCCATCGCAAGAATTGTCTTATGGCTCGGCTCGAGGGCATTCAAAACCATGTGGAGGACAAAGATTCCACCCCTCTTCAGGAGCTTGAGCTTTACTTACGGAAAGAATTGGAATACGCTCTCTACCAGGAGGAGCTCTTCTGGCACCAGCGGTCCAGGAGTCAGTGGATCGGCCAGGGCGACAGGAACACTCAGTATTACCATGCGCTCACTCGTGCTAGGCGTCGTCAGTCTCACATCCTCGCTCTTCCCGATGGCACTAGTAATGTGGTTACCGACCTTGCGGAGCTCCGACATCTGGCACAACGCCATTTGGAGGAGCTGTACAGACCCGTCAGCCATCCCCCGCTCCCTGGGTTTCTACATGGGCATTTTCCTCCCCCGCCTCCGACCATGGCCGAGGACCTCACCTGTCCTCTCCAACCTGAAGAAGTCAAGGCAGTGTTTTTTTTCTATGCATCCTAACAAAGCCCCAGGATATGATGGATTCACAGCCCTGTTCTACCAATCCCAATGGGCCACTGTCGGCCCGTCCCTGATTCACTTCCTCCAGCGGCTCTTTCGGCATGATGTGTGGGAGACGGCTCTCAACCGTACCGTCATTGTCCTCATCCCTAAAAGCCCCTCCCCCACTTCCATCTCTCAGTTCCGTCTCATAGCGCTCTGCAATGTGCTCTACAAAGCCCTGTCCAAGGTCATCGTTAATCGTCTTCAACCTTATCTCGCGACGCTTGTCCGTCCGATCCAGTGCAATTTTGTGCTGGGCCGACATATCACTGATAATATTATTATTACCTAGGAGGTACTTCACTCTATGAACCGCAAAACTGGTCGGACTGGGTTTATGGCCATCAAGGTGGACCTCGAAAAGGCGTATGACCGCCTAGAGTGGGACTTCATTCAAGCCACGCTTATCGACATTGGTCTTCCAGCCTCGCTTATTTCGCTCATCATGAAATGTATCTCTACAATGTCCTTTCAAGTGAATTGGCAAGGTGAGCTGAGCGACGAATTTCAGCCGTCTCGCGGGCTTCGTCAGGGTGACCCTCTCTTCCCCTACCTTTTTGCTCTGTGTCTGGAACGCCTCGGCCAAGCAATCTCACATGTGGTTTCCTCCGGTCGATGGCTTCCGGTTCGGTTGAGTAGACACGGGCCTCCCCTCTCCCATTTATTCTTTACTGACGATCTCATCCTCTTCTCTGAGGCGACTCTAGGGCAAGTTCATAAGATTTAAGCAGTCTTGGACGCGTTCTGCGCAGCTTCGGGTCAAAGCGTGAGTCAAGCCAAATCTCGATGTTGTTTCTCCAGAAATGTACCGACCACATCTGCTCGGATCTTAAGCCACGCGCTCCGTTTCCCCCTACCTCGGATCTCGGTCGGTACCTGGGAGTTCCCCTCCTCCACGAGCGGGTCGGTAAGCATACTTATCAACATATCCTGGACAAGGTTCATCACCGTTTGTCCGGTTGGGCTCCTTCCACGTTGTTTTTTGCAGGTCGGGTCACGTTGGTCCAATCGGTCCTATCTTCTATTCCGAGTTACAAGATGCAGACGGTCCGGTTACTGCGAGGGTTGTGTGACGCTTTGGAACAAGCGATGCGTCAATTCTTGTGAGGCTCGAGTCACGACAGTCGTAAGTTACCTTTGGTCAACTGGGATGAGGTTTGTTTGCCAAAGAACCTCGGAGGATTGGGTATACGACGGGTTAGGGAAATGAATGATGCTTTTCTTGCCAAACTTGGATGGGCCTTGATAAACAACCCCACTGCTTTATGGGTTCAGGTGCTCTCTAGTAAATATGCTTTTGACGTTAATCGCCTTCCCTCCTCCCTTCCTTCAGGTAGGGGCTCGATGGTGTGGCGGGGTATCCGTGCAACTTGGCACATAGTGACTCAGGGTTTGCAATGGCGGATCGGGGATGGCCAGACGCCTCGCTTCTAGCTCGACCCTTGGGTCACGGGTGTTGGCCCACTTCTTTCCCAGTCTACCCAGGCCATACCAGCTTCTCACCTTAACCATCGAGTCAGCCATCACGTGGCCCCCATCGGTCAGTGGAATTTGAAAGCCGTTCAGGATGTCCTTCCGCCTCTGGTTTGTCGGGTTATAGCTGGCATGTTTTCTCCCTCCCCGCTTTTGGGCCCTGACAGGATAGTCTGGGGAGCCTCCGACCATGGCTCTTTCACTGTTGCTTCGGCC
>JANTNU010000003.1:34645197-34671148 GCA_024752395.1 Erythroxylum havanense
ATCCTTCGCCGCATCCGCCTGCTCCTGGATCAGAACTGGCATGTAGATATCCACCATGTCTACCGCGAACACAATGGTCTCGCGGATGCCCTCGCCAAACTTGGGTTCAATTGTCCCCCCGGCTTCCATCTCCTGCCCTCCCCTCCCCGACTGGCGGAGCGGTGGCTGATCCCGGCACACTCTTCACATTAAGCACTTTTTGCTTCCTCAGTATGAAAAAAAAAATTGCTTTGAGAAGAAATTTTCAAAAAAATTAGTTGATTGTTTAATTTTTATTAAAAAAAGCTTTTTTTTTGGAAGAGTTTCAAATAGTTAGCAATATAAAAATAAAAAGCAATTTTAATTTTAACTATATTTTATTTTATAATAAAGATTATTTATGCATATAAATATTATTTAGAGTATTTAAACAATATATAAAGCACAATTTATTAATTATTAAGTAATTTTAAATCATATCAAACATAAATGAAAATATATCTAATCAAATCTTTTATATGGATTATAACATAAATAAAATAAATATTAAAAATAAATATTAAAATGTATAAAAAGCCAAATAAAACTATATAAATTCTAAGATGAACGTGAAGATAAATTTAAGAAAATTATATATAAACTATAAGGATAAAATGGATTAAAAAATAGACTCATTAATTGATATGAAAAATTTACCTGAAAAAATATTTTTGTGAAAAACTTCAAATTTGAACTTCTTAAAATACTTCAAATTTGTAAAAGTGTTTTTATTTTACAAAAAAACATTCATTTTTATAAAAAGAGTTTTTATGATAGAAAAAGGTGCTTATTAATCTTCCAAAAGTATATTAAAATAGGCACTTAATCAAGTGTGCTAAAGCGTCATTATTTGTTAAAAATAATGTTATTTTTAATTATTTTTAAAATAATAAATTGAACCTTGCCAAGAAGGCTCAGCTTAGGCCTATCGGGCTCGGGCCTTTTCATGATCCTATCAGGTCGAACTCAGGCTGGTCAGCCTCAGGCCTAGTTGGGTTGAGCTCAACTTATTCACGTAAAAGGATTTTTTGGATAAACTTAAATCGATTTTGGGCTGGGCTCGCTTCATCTGATACCTGAATCTAAATAGGATTTCATGCTTGACAAAACGACATCGTGCTACGAATTTTTTCATTTAATTTTCATTTATTCAAGAAAATGACGTCAGTTTAGGTAAAGTCAACCCTCTGTACTGTGCCTTGTGCCTTTAGCTTCTACGAGCCGTAATTATCTGTACTGCGACTCACGGGGACTGGCTCTCGTTGTAACCGTTTTTTCTCGTCTCTTCTGATCCCATTCGAACGGTTTGTTGAGATTTCCCGCCTTCTTAATGGGGCGAAGGCAGGAGGCGACTTCGTCGGCTAAACGGAGGCCGCCGGAGAGTGATCGAGAACGGACCGATGCGGCTGAAGAGAAAAAACGGAGCAGTATGGGACCGATAACTGCTCGACGATCAGGATCCACGTGGCTCTTGTTCTTCGGCTTGATGATCTACTCATCTTGGGCGGTCTACAACTACCAGTACCAGAGCTTGCCGCAGCCGCTCACGGCTGAGCAGGCTGGAAAACGAGGATTTTCGGAGGTGGAAGCGATGAAGCACGTCAAAGCCTTGACGGAGTTCGGTCCTCATCCCGTTGGCTCCAACGCCCTTGAGCTTGCGGTTCAGGTAGCGACCAATTCAATTTGTTGTATCGCATATTTTGGGTTTAATGTTGATTTCTTTAGAAGTGACCAGCGTAATAATTGTGAATTAGTGAATTGATTTGTGAATACGTTGTTTTTTTTTTTAAAATTTTCTCGATCATAGTATGTATTGGCAGTAGCAGAAAAAATTAAGGAAACGGCACATTGGGAGGTCGATGTGGAGTTGGATTATTTTCATGTGAAGTCAGGGGCCAATCGTCTGGTCAGCGGTCTGTTTACAGGGAAAACGCTTGTCTATTCTGATCTTAATCACGTTGTTTTGAGAATCATGCCAAAATATGCATCTGAAGCTGAAGATAATGCTATTCTCGTCTCTTCTCACATTGATACTGTGTTCTCAACGTATGCTTTCTTTTTCTTTCTCCTTTATTTTTTGTTATTATGTCTGGCGATTTGGACGTTTCTATCAGATGATATATGTTTATGGGTGTAAATGTTTTATGATATCGAACTTGCATGGATATTTTACTGGCTCCTGAATCTGAAATGTATGAGTTTGGTTTTTGTAGGGGAGGGGCTGGAGATTGCAGTTCGTGTGTAGCTGTAATGCTGGAACTTGCTCGAGGGGTTTCTCAGTGGGCTCATGGATTTAAGAATGCTGTCATATTTTTATTTAATACTGGGGAGGAAGAGGGTCTAAATGGTGCCCATAGCTTTATAACTCAGGTTAGATGCTTCATCTGTTAATTAGCAATTCTCAGCACCTTCTTCCCCACCCGACCTCAATTTCTTCATCACATTGTAGATTCAGTTGCTTAAAATGCTTTTTGTGAAAGGCTTGCTGGAAATGCAGTATCTTCTGCATGGAGTCTTGATAAAATTGACATCTACCTCCACATCGTTATGATTTCTCTGCCTCATTTTGCCAACAAGTTGTTATTCTAATTTGGATTTTGGCAGTCTATAGATCATAGTAGGTTACTATGTGGCTTTCAGTTGTATTAAACGATAATCCTCTGTTACAGCATCCTTGGAGTAAAACTATTCGTACAGCAATAGATTTGGAGGCCATGGGTGTTGGAGGAAAAGCCGGTATTTTTCAGGTATAGATGTTCTGGATCAATTGTTTATAGTTGTGGGTAGTTTCTGAAACAATAATGGGGAACCATGTGCTTCAGTAACACAGTTTGATAAATATTAAGAACTTGCTACCCAAGGATAGTTATCATAGCCTTGGCTTCTTGATTCACAGGTTCTTGATTAAGCTAGCAGCATAAAAGTAGAATGTGTAGAAAGTCATAATTATCATAAAATATAAAAACTTCTATCGATTTCCGCACCCTTTTGTTCCTTTATCTGGTTCATTGTGATAGTGGGTACATAAAAATATTTCCTGACCATAACTCGTGATAATTGTTCTGAATCAACTAATTTTCTGTTAATTGTGATTAATGCCCTTTTTGGTTCTTGTGCATTTGATCGGTGCTGAGGATCATCAACATTCTCTATAGCAATTGATTTATTATCATATCAGTGATGGTGCTGGATTCGAAATCTGCATTCTTTGAGATGCTTCATTATTAAAATTTCTAATTTTCTCACTTGCATTTCAAAGTCCAATATGATTATTTGCTCCTCCTTATTATCATCATGAACTGCTTTCCTCCATCTTGATTAATAGTGTTAATCGAACAGGCTGGTCCTGATCCATGGGCTATTGAAAATTTTGCATCAGCAGCAAAGTACCCATCTGGCCAAGTTATTTCACAGGTTTATAGTTCTTGATTTCATGTGTGTAGTGTTTGGGTTTCTCTCTACAACTAATATATTGAAGCGACTTTTCTTCCACAGGACCTCTTTTCTTCTGGAGTGATAAAATCTGCCACAGATTTCCAAATATACAAAGAGGTCGCTGGTCTTTCCGGACTTGACTTTGCATACACAGACAGCTCCGCTGTATATCACACAAAGGTCTTTCTTGTTTATTTCTAGTTTTTATATATATAATTTGAAGGAAAGCTACATATATCTGCTTAGATAGCTTCTATTTTCAGTCTAGTGTAAGGCAGGATAACTTGTTACCTTTAAAATAGAAAAGTGAGGTTGGATGCCATTTCAATGCTTCATATGTCTTATTTTTGGTTTCATCATTTTACTTAATAAACTACAACATGCCCTTTTATGTCTATGGAATTGAGAGCCTTTTGTTTGCTTCATTGTGTATCGTTATGAAAAATAACAGCCAATGAAATAAACCAGATGTTTCAATTAAATTATTTTATTTATAGTCTAAAATTTGAACAACTGCCATGCAGAATGATAAAATAGAGCTCCTGAAATCTGGGTCACTTCAGCATCTTGGAGAAAATATGCTTGCTTTTCTGCTTCAGACTGCTTCATCTTCTCATCTTTCACAGGCAAAGAAATCAAAAGGAAAGGAAAATCATGGTCCCGACGACGCTGTATTTTTTGACATTTTGGTAGTGTTTTGATTACTGAGGTTTATATCTATTCTTGACTTTGCGCTGGATGGCCAGTCAACTTCTTATGTTAACTGAAGTTTGCTGGTGTGTTAATGCACTTCTTGCTTGAATGTAGGGTACATATATGGTTGTATATAAACAGCAGTTTGCAAGCATGCTGCATAATTCAGCGATACTGCAATCAACTTTAATATGGGCAACATCATTGTTTATGGGCGGTTATCCGGCTATCGTTTCATTGGGTTTGTCATGTCTGAGTGCAGTCCTTATGTGGTTATGCTCAATAGGTTTGTCTGTTCTTGTTGCCTTTTTTCTACCGCAAATATCTTCGTCAGCAGTGCCCTATGTTGCAAACCCATGGTTGGTGATTGGCTTATTTGCTGCACCTGCACTTTTGGGGGCAATTATTGGTCAACATGTGGGTTTTCTTATTCTGCAAAGATATTTGTCAAAAGTATACTCCAGAAGGAAGCAGCTATCATTTTCCATCCAAGCTAATTTGGTGAAGTTAGAGGCTGAAAGATGGCTGTTTAAGGCGGGTTTTCTTCAATGGTTCATTCTTTTGATTGCTGGAAACTATTACAAAGTTGGTTCATCTTATTTGGCGCTTGTTTGGCTAGCTCCACCAGCATTTGCATGTAAGCTTACTTTACCTGAAGACGAAGTTAGAAAATTCTTGTATGTCTTGTACTTGCTAGTGTTGTTTGGAGGACAGACTTAGCCAATATATGTGGATGTCAGGCATTCTCACAATGGTTCTTTTAACCCTTTTTTATTTTGTGATATCTAGATGGCTTGCTTGAAGCAACTCTGACCCCGGCACGATTGCCAAAGCCACTCAAACTTGCAACCCTGTCAATAGGCTTGGTTTTACCAATTCTGGTTTCTGCTGGCAATGTTATTCGTTTGGCTGATACAATAGTTGCAATTGTGGTGCGCTATGACAGGTATTCAGTGTTATATCAACCAAATTGTTTTTATAGCTTTGTTTTTAACATTTAGAAGCCTTTAATATCTCTATAATTTAAATTTGGTTATCTTTCCATTTGTTTGCAGGACCCCTGGTGGCACTCCAGAATGGATGGGCAACATGCTAATTTCCATTTTCATTGCTGCCACTGTGTGCTTGACACTGGTTTACATCCTTGCTTATATTCATCTTTCAGGTTGTCGTTTTATCTGATATTTTTATGGCATTGCTTGTGATATTTTAATGTCGATTTAGAATTTTATTTTTCTTTAGGTAGCGTCACGTCGTATGGAACATAATGATCTTTTCAAAGTAGTTAGTTTGTCAATGCATCACCATGACATGGCTTTGTAGCTAACCAAGTTAATCAACTTTGTAGCGATTGCATGTTACCTCATTTAACTGTTTGTTTTTCATGTCAAGGCGCAAAAAGGGCTGTTGTCATCGCAACAATTCTCCTCTTTGGCCTTTCACTCATCTCTGTTTTGTCGGGCATTGTTCCACCATTTACAGAAGACTCTGCCAGAGCTGTGAATGTTAGTATCCATTCTATCTTTATTGTTTTCTTTGGCGTTATGTCCTTTAAATTATTTCCTGGTTGGTACTGATGAGTTATGGATAGCTTTAACACTTCCCCATTTGTATTCTCTGTCTTTCGTTTAAAAATCTAATTTTCATTGAATTTGGGCACCTGATTGCTTAATATTTCTATGAACTGAATTCTGTGGTACGTGTAAGTAATTTGATTGTTAGAGAAAGCCTCTTCTTTCTGCCTGGTCCATGGATATAGATTATCAAGTTAGTCAGGGCTCTAATCTGAGTAAACTTAATATATATACTTGATTTAAAGCTACAAAATGTGACCGACAGAGAACCTATTCAAACTAGATTATTTTTGCATTTAGCATCGTTATATAAATTGCTTCTGTCCTTGACAACTTGCAAAAGTTATGTTGGGTATTTGACCGAACTTTCCCCTTTTATTATGACAAGCATAGCACATGACTTCATAGGATGAGTCATACCATATGAAGATCGAGAATTTTGATTTTATTGCTGTGATTTCCAGTGTTCGTGTTTGTGTGCATGCTTTTTTTTTTTTTTAAGGGGACGGGGTGTGTGATTATACAATTGGTAAGCTGTTAGTTTGATTCCAAAAGCTGTCAGAGCTTGTGAAGTGTTGCTTTCTTGCAGCTGGATGGGGAGAGTGAATTGCTTAGAGGATTAACTAGGGTTACAGAATTCAGTGTCCAAATTAATCAGTGTATGAAATTTTTTATAAATGCCAAATACTTTTACTTCTCAGGTTGTGCAAGTTGTTGATACAACAGGAAGTTATGGCCAAAACCATGATCCTAGTTCATATATATCTGTATTTTCTGTGACTCCTGGAAAGTTGACAAAGGAGATTGAGCACATCGATGAAGGACTAATATGTGGTACAGAAAAGGCTGTTGATTTTGTTACTTTCACCGTTAAATACGGTTGCTGGACTTCTGATGGCACCAACGATGCATGGGAGGAGTCAGAAGTTCCTTCATTGCATGTTGATCATGACACCAAGGGCGATGAAAGAATTACACAGGTTTCTGTTGATACCAAATTTTCTGTACGGTGGGCCCTTGCAATCAATACTGAGGAAATAGAAGACTTCATTTTGAAAGGTATCCTTTAAGTATTTCTTTTCTTGTCTATGAGATATTATAATGCTCCGAGCGCTACCTAATCTTAATCCTGATTGTTCCTGAATGAAAGTTTGAAAAGCATTAGTTGTTTTGAAATATGTAACTAATAGGGAAAATGTACTTCTCAGGCCTAATCTCACAGCATAGCTTCTAATACTTGAGAACCGTAATATGTTTAAGTCCATTAATTATCAAATCTGAACTGCTTATGAACAACCCATAAACCTGAAATGCAGGAAACTCGGAGGAACTAATTTCAATGGGCAACAAGACCAGTGTAGATGGATGGCATATTCTTCAGTTTTCAGGAGGGCAAGGTGCTCCGAGGAAGTTTGAGCTAACTCTTCACTGGGTGAAAAAACCAATTCAGTCTGATCGTAACATAGTTACGGAGTCGAGCAACGAGCGCCCTCTTTTGAAGCTAAGAACAGACGTTGACCGTATGACACCAAAAGTTAAGAGAATCCTTGGAAAGCTTCCTGCATGGTGCTCCTTATTTGGGAAGTCAACATCTCCCCTCACGCTATCCTTTTTGAACAGTCTTCCTGTTCATTTCTAGGTAACTAAAATTTTGAAATATCTTTACACTTCCAGAATGAAGTAACATTAATCCCTAGTGTAGATTAACGTATTTTACTGTTGGTGTACACTGAATAAGTTATAAAAGAAGATTGAGATAGGGATAATAAAAGCTGAACAGAATGTTGTACAATTTTGAATCAGCTAGGTGATCATTAGACTTGTTACACTTTTCTTTTATCTATTACATTCTTATTTTTCTGACATTTTTATAGATGATGTAATATACTTGTTTAATTGGAGAATAATGAAGTTGTATTTGTTCAAATTCTTGGACACACCAATAAAATTGCTGGATATAGTATGAAAGTTAGAGACCAGATCATATCTCTTAGGTTGAGTCAAACTTTTTTCCAAGCAAGGGCGGAGCTATTGAGTTAAGATTGGCTGAGGCAACAGTAGTTTTACTTTTGGTTGCTAAATCTTCCTGTCTTCATTTCTCTGGCACTGATAATTGAGGCTATAACATTATAATTCTTGAGATTGACGTGATTATCGATTGATCAATTGATCGATCGACATTCCAAATATATGAGGACTGTTTATCTGATTTTTTAATGCCTTGGTGAATGAAATTCGGATCTGCAGGAGTTGTATTTTCTGGAGCGTAATTACCTATTCTCAAAAATTGCTTTTCCCCTGTTCTCTTTACATCCAACCCATTTATTTTTTCTCTCCCAGTTAATAAATGGGTTGGATTTAAAGGAAACTGGAGAATAACAATTTTGGGAACATGTCTTAATTTCTTACATCCTTAGGTTGGGAAGTGTAATAAATGAAATCGCTCGTACCATTTGTGTTATTCTAATTCTGTTTCAATCTATCTCATCCATATATTTATGTAAATCTCACATAAATGTGTGGATGAGATGAACTGGAACAGAGTTAGAACAGCACAAGTGACACAAGTGATCACATCCTAACATATGTTTTGGCATTTCTTTTGACAAAAAAAATATATCAAGGAACTTTCTTGGACTCCGTGAGTTTCCTCTTAATAACTCCCAAGTGCTTGTTCATAACGTTAATACATTTGATGTTTTCTATATATATATATATAAAATCTTACATCCAACTTAATTTTTTTTTTCCGAAATGGAGGAACTCAAATCATATTAACTATCAAATGATGGGAGGGATTGATTAATTTGATTATAATGGAATTAGCATCCGAATTTTTGGAGGTTATCTTGTGAGAACGTAAATATAAATGAAGGGAATGGACTAAAAAAATCTTCACAAAATAATTAAATAAAAATTTGGACTCACAAGTGTTCACAAGTGTTACCGCAAATTAAAATATATTTTGTAATTTAAAATTTGGGTTGCGGCCCTAACGGTGATAACTAACAGCACGAATAGTTAGTTGTAAGGAAGTGAATGAAACAAAGACAAACGAGATTAATGATGTTAAAAGTTATTACGGATCAGACCCACATTCCAAATCCTTTGGTCTTCATTGATTGTCGAAAATCCAAGTTTCAAGGACGCAATCATCTCCAACATGTGGTCGTTATTAACGTTGGGATTACCAGTATTCCCAACCGCCACCAGCAACTGTCATCTTCATGATCATCATCAACCTTATTCCTTCTTCTGTCCTTCTAGGGTTCAACCCAATTCAGGTGGCTTTTCACTTGTTTGTTTCCTGATAAATGGTGTCTTTATATTGTTAGTTCAATCTCATGTCTCTCATCTTTCTTTTTATGTTGGTGGTTCATAGGAATATGCAGAGCAGGTCAAGTGTTTCATGAATTGTTCCCTACTGTTTCTCCAGAGATTGTTGTGAGGGAAGCAAGGTTAGAGGATTGCTGGGAAGTTGCCGAGACTCACTGCAGCGTCTTCTTCCCTGGATATTCCTTCCCTCTTGATGTTTTGCTCAGGATTAATAGAATGGTGGGAATGGTGTCAGGATTTTCTGTGCCAGTTGGATGCAGGAGAACTTGTCTCGTTGCAATAGTTGGTGGCTTCCATGATCAAGCTTTCTTCTTGGGAAGTGAAGATCTCAAAAATGGAGGTTTTGATGGCAAGTTGAGTTTGAATCGAGGGTTTGTTGCTGGGATATTGACTGTAGATACATTAGCTGATTTTCTTCCACGAAAAGGACCACTTCGTCAGAGAAGGTGAGTTGCTTAACTTTTCTGTTAGTTCAAATGAGAAATCTAAAGTCATAAACTCCTTGATTTCCACTTCAATTGTTGCTACTATGTCGAAAAGTTTTTACTGTATTCAAATTCTGTGGATGTTCAATCGTTGGAAATCTGCAGAAGTTGGGGAGATTGTTCTTTTTATGATAGAAAGATCATCTTCTGCATTTTTTGTTAAGATAACTGTTCAAGTTATTTGCTTGATGACTGATTGACTGTGGCTGGTGGAGCAAGTTTAGAGATGAGGATGGCTGAGGTAACCTAGCTGAGCTTGTTAAATCAATTGCCGTAACCTAATAAGATTTTCCATGCGCAAATAGTCTAACCTGAGATCATTTTGGATTGAATCGTGATGTTCATTTGTATTTGTTTGTTGATTTTCAGATACTGAACTCTTTGCAACCTCAATGTTTATACCACAGGACTGGAATCGCATACGTATCCAATGTCGCTGTTCGGAAAAGGTATCGTCGGAAGGGGATCGCTAAAAGACTAGTTGCCAAGGCGGAGGCTGAAGCAAGGAGTTGGGGTTGTCTTGCAATAGCTTTGCACTGTGATAAGAATGATCATGGAGCCACCAAGCTCTACGCAGGTCAGGGCTTCAAATGTATCAAAGTCCCTGAAGGAGCAAAGTGGCCTCAGCCCAGAACCTCCCCAGATATCAACTTCAATTTCATGATGAAGCTTATTTAACACTGCTTGAATTTTTAGAAGCCTAGGAAGTGGGAGTACTTTGTAAAGAAAATTGGAAGTCAAAGATCAAAGTAGGACAAATCAAGATTCTATCCTGGGTTGAGCAGTTATGCTCCTGCAAAGCTTAGTTTCTGATATTTCATCAGTCCCCTTAGTATCATTCTGCTATTAGTTGATCGGATGAGAGTTTCCGACAACCTGTTTTAAGGACGCATGGTTACAGAACAAACCATACGCAAGATCATTCACAATCAATCAACCATAACCCCGTTGATAAAACACGAAAACATGGAAGTAAATAGAGCAGCGTAGCTACTTGGAAGATCAGGCAAGAGCAGCAGTTCATAGAAACTGCACAGCACCTTATCAAAATTGCAGTACATTATTCTTAGCAAAGATATTACGTATGGTTCAAACCAGTAAAATTCGGTATATCTTACAAAATTATCAGAAGATCGTAGAACTGCCAGAAAAACTGGATATAACAGGACAGAACTCTTGAAACTCTCAAATTATTCACTATTACATTGCAGGTTAGCCTCCCCGAAAAGTTACCAACACGACATCTAGCTGCTCAAGGCAATATCACTTATGATGGTTGCACAAATTTATCCAAGGCAGATGTATCCAAAGCATGAAACTCCTTGACAGCAGAAGCCACGGTAAGTCCAAGTTTCACAGCATCTTCATTGCTGGGTGCCTAAAGTGACATTGTGGTTAGTTAAAAGTAAACTCCATGGATATAACTCCCCGAGTAGAAAACTGAAACTACTTCAATACCTCAATGTTAAGGGGAAGGACAGGATCATGAAGTGAAAGCCTAAGAAGGAACCACCCACCATGACCAGAAACTCGGACCTGCTCAATGAAAGGAGACTGAGAATAATATCGATGGCTTGCAAATACCAGGTAACAAATTAGTTAGAATATTGTATAAATATTTACAGCAAAGTTACTCTTCATATAATTAATAAATCTCATGCAAGCAGCTCTCCAAGAGTAGAAGGATCCATTTAGAACTTACCCCTTCATAGTTCACGGGAGCTTTCTGAAGTTTCGGGTCTAAGGTTACAAGGTTCTCCAAGTGTTTCAGCACTGCCTCTCCATATTCCCGGAAAGACCTGGATGTATATTGATAAATAAATGCACAGCTACTGAAAGAAATTCAGACAACCAACCATATGGAAATCATACCCTCCTTTTAGATCCGGATGATTTTGATCGATTTTTAGTCTCAACTCCACAGCCACTGCTGGTTCCCGCAGACCCTCTACAAGATCTGTCAGAACTTTGCTACCACCACCAATTCCTGAAGTTCTTGCTGAAGCAAGTTTGTTAAGAAGTTTGACCTGCAAGTGATGAAACAGAAATGTGAGGGATAATTCAAGTAATGAACTAAAATGGAACAAGAAGTTTGAACATAATGTTTGAAGGATGAGAACCATGAGATAAGCGCCATCATCAAGCCAATGATTTTCCTTGAGAGCACCATGACCACTAGTTTCAATAGCCAGATGCGACTCCTCACCGATGGAGTTCTGTAAGCATTTTTGTCACTCGACAATTCAGAGAGAGAAAGAGAGAGAAGAGAGAGAGTCTAAGACAAGAGAATATCAACATGCAACAGAACAAAGACAAAGGTATTGGGCGTTAAATGTTATATTACCAAACGAATAGCTTCATCAATGACATTTTTATATCCTCTCTTAAAGCGATGGTGCCTTCCCCCTGAAAGAGATTGGAGGTCACAAATGCATGAACATATACAGAGCAGGCAATGAAAAAGTTCACGATTTCACATACCCAGTTTCTTTTCAATGAAAGTAGTCAGTTCATCTGAAGTCACGCTGTCTGTGACAATAGTTGTTCCTGGATGCTAATGGAGTACAAGACAAAAAATTGGTAAAACATAATTAAGAACGAATTTGACTTGAACACGGTAAAAAGACAATTTTCTTACTTCCTCCAGAACAATGGCAGACGTTAATGCAATCAGACGATTTCGGTTGAGCTCACGACCGGTGGCATCCACTGCAGCAGATCTACATAGAAAAAACTATGAATTAAGAGAAAAGTATAAATGAATTTCTTAGAGACTGAAATAGACAGTAATAATGAGGAGAACCTGTCAACATCAGTATCAAAGATAATTCCCAAATCAGCCTTGTTGTCAAGGACTGCCTGAGTGATAGCCTCCATTGCTGCCTTATCCTCTGGGTTAGGGATGTGGTTGGGAAAAAGACCTGTTTCCAGAATAAGATTTTAGTAACTTACGTGAATACATAGAACTGTCACAAAAATTCTTCCAGTTCCACCATTACCATCTGGTTCTAAGAACTGGCTGCCAGAAGTATTAGCTCCAAGAGGCTCAAGAACTTTTGCCTGCCACAAAAACAAAAGTAGTATCAGATGGAATGACACGGATCAACTTCGATGGGCACTCTCCGCAAAACAGACTTTTGCATCCGGGCACATTTTCCATAAGAGGCACTTTTTCCCACAAATCTAACATGACAGATAGGGATGAATTTGTGAATTTTTAAAACCATCTTCATTCATCTTTAGCAGACAGACAGAATATTTCTTTTTAGTTCAGATTTGTGGCAAATGTAAAAATTCAAAAGTTAATTTGCTCCAAGATGAACTCAACTCAGTTATAAAATTGATATATAAAAGTACATGTACGTGTTAATCAAAAAACAACGAGGTATCGATAGACAAGCGTGATAATACTGGCAACATTATGAATAAGTGTCAACATACTGTCATATCAAAAAAAAGGGGACCAAAATAATCTCATTATGTAATTCCCAACAGAACTTACAGCAAAAAATCCTCCTGCTCCATTTCCTGCATCAACAATTATGTGGAACCCCTCCAATGGTTTCTCTAAGAATATGACAATAGAAATAAACAAAATATTTATCATCAGGATTAAAGCTACCATCTCAAAAAAAAAAAAGAACAAAAATCTCAATTTCTTCCTATTGAAACTAACAGCGTCAGAAAACTGCTATTGATGCAAAATTTAATGGAGTAATTACCTATATTTCCTGCAGCTTTGCGTACTGCTTTCACGAGATCAGATGCATACAGAGTCATGTAATCAACTCTCTTCACAGATGCAGATGCTCGCCTTTTTGAGTCTATTAAACCTTCATCTGTAAACCTACTGTATATATCTGCGGCACGCTCCAAAATGTCTTTAATGTCAGGCTTCCCAAGCCCTCCACCATTTGTGAAGAATTTGAAACCATTCCTGTTGTAAGGAAGATGACTAGCTATTTGCACAACACCACCAGACACAATATATAAGTAAGTTAACAATAGCTCTTAATAAAAAAGAATCAATTAACATGATCTAAGAAAAACCTTAAATTAATCCAGAGATTTGAATTTTGGCATGTAACAGAAATATGAATCATACCTACCTGTTATCATTATAGCCCCATCAGCAGGGCATAACACTGTTTCATCTTCAGTGAGTGTGCTATTAAACATTGCAGGGGTAGAGGCCAATCTACAGACAATAAGATAATACACAAACAGAAAGACAAAAAAAATCACTATGAAGGATCACTTGAAGCTTCACTTAGATAGTTATAAAGATCAGGTCAGTAAATCAAATGTTGGATCAGTTTATGTCTACCATGTCCTTATATAAAAAATCCTAGGTAAGAGGCCTTCTGCAAAGTCCCAAAAGCTTGGAGAAGAAAAATCTAACTATGAGTTTCTTTTTCATCAGTAATTTCAAGTTTCAAAAGAGACATTATGTCAACTACCTCATTCATACACAACTAGCTACGGTAAATTCGGCCAACTTAAAAGACCTCGTACATCAAGATTCTTATAAAAATTGGTAGAGAATTAAAGCAAGAGAAAATTATTAACCTACCCAAACTGAATTACATCTAGGCCTGCACCAGCAACACCCTGAGAAACTGCATCCTGGAAGTTAAAGAGGGACAACCTCTTAATTATGCAATATACTATTGTACCGATGAATTTCTGAGAGGATTAGCTGAAGTGTATAAGCTACTAAAAAACAAACTACATAAGCTTAGAGCGATTTTCAAATTAGCTTCATGGCTACACTTGGAGTAACAGATTACAGAACGTCAATTCCAACACCCCGCCCCAAACAAAAACTGAAAAAATAGAAAAGGACAGACCTACTACCAAATTGTGATTGTCGTTGTTGGAACTATCTGTTTAAAAGATACTACTAGAGATACTATACAGCAGCACAAGGAATACAAACCAGCAATACGGATGCAGATATCCGGGAATCATGTCCGATAGAAATTCTCAAGGGCCGAGAAGCATCAGCTTTTTTCTTTTCCAACAGCCATGCAGCAAAGGCAGCTCCTATTGCTTCTGTAACTGGTTCAGTGAGGCTAACCGGCTCTCCCTCAACACCGGCAATAGCCACACCTCGAATATCACTGAGATATGAGGTAGATCAATGGAATGCAAACTCCAATTCAAGTATCTGTTAGAAATATATTGATTCCCTCACAAACCAGCAAATCCTGCCTTATTTATGATCTAAAAACAGCATACACCCTATACTGTCTTTTGAGTGACAGTATAAGCAAAATGATAAAAAAGAAATCTCTACCTCTCTCTCTTTCTCTCAGTACAAGAGCAACTTACGGTAAATTGAAACAAGAATAACGCACAAAAGCTTAATTTGCTATACAGTAATATCAAACACACAGAAGTTTACTGTGATAAGAAAATACTTTTAAACTGTGGTCCATCCTCACCTGCCATTTTGAAGTTTTAGAAAATCAACTTTTTCAAGATTCGGCACTGCAGTTGCAGATGAAGCAGCTGGAACAGAGAGGCACAGAACAATTACATAAGAAACAATCGGGAAAAGAGATAAAAACCAATTTACTCCATCAAACTACGTGTTAGAAAGTATAAGGCGGTGCCACTCTGCAAGCAAAGTCTATCCTTAACCTCAAAGAAAGGGGTTAACCAAAAAAAGAAAAGAAGAAAGGCAAAGATATATTAAGATATGGAAATAGAAGAAGGTAATTGGTTAGCAGCTAAAAAATGGTCAATTTTGACACTTGATATCAACCTGGAAAAGAATGAAGATTCTAGTACAGACCATTGCAGTTAATTGTAGTGCGTCGGTTAACAAAACCACTCTGGTAAATTGGCAAGGAGGGTAGTTTCATGGAAAATAAGCAAGTCCATGCCAGCTTCCCTCCATGAATGGGAAGCAAATTGGACATAAAAGGGACAGGACGGTGAGATTCCCTTCGGTATTGGGACCCCAACTGCCTATTCTGTGCTACAATAACATTTTGGGCAATCTTTCCTGACATTGCTGCATCATGACAATTCCAACTATCTATTAGCTCCAAACCATTTTACAATCATCACATATGCATCAACACTTAAGCATCTACTTGAGTAAACTTGGCAAAAAGTAATCTTCTTTCACTATTTGCCTATAACCCAATTAGGTATCGGAGAAGAAAAAGCAGGGAACTAGTTGAACAATCACCGGCAGTCCACCAAACAGAAAAGAAACCATTTTTACGGATTCAATTCATTGAAATGAAATCTTTCAACAGCAGGAACAAAAAAAGAGAGAGTCAAAAACTTTGAAAGATTCACGGACTGCATCGATGGAGAAGTAAAGAGAACGAGAACCAACCGGCCATTTTGATGACAAAGGGACTTCGATAGGAGACGAAAGATACAGTAGCCGTAGTTGGTGGTGGATGATTAGGTGCAGTTAAATACAAGTTCTCTCGGAGTTTCCGTATGATGTGTTCAATGTCTTCCCTCCACGTGTTAATATGTATGGTTTTCTCTTTATAGAATAAAAGACAATTTTTGAAAAAACTCTTTAATTTTTAAATCTTTTTAAATTTAAATTGAACCATTTAATGTAAATTAAACTAGTAATTATCTTAAATTATTAATTTGTGTTTAATTTTATTAGTTCAAATTAAATTTAAGAGGTTATTTAAATTATTATATTACTTACATTTGACTAATCTACATATGATATTCATCATATTGTGTATTTTAACGAGACATTTAAATTGGACTCATTTTTTTAAATTTCGGGCTTTGAACTCAGCCGACCCAAATCCAACCTAACCCGAAGTCTAAAATTTTTCCAAAATTAAAATATATATTACGCTTTGGGCTTCTGACCATAAAATTTCAGTCCGGCCCAAGTCCGACCTGGCCTAGCTCATTGCCACCACTACTCCCCGTCTCTGGTTAACTAACATCAGAAATAGATAATTGCCTACACACTAACTGTTGTATGCATTTGCTTGTGTAAGTAAGCTCTATCGACAAATACCGATTTCAGGCACATGAACAACAATCAATAGATGACAACATGATTCCATGATTCGAACTCTAAGATACATACAACAGATACCAACTACCAAAAGGGGTCAGCTAACATTGCTCTATATAGCTGTACATATAGCTCGAGTTGCTGATGCTAAGGTGATTCCATATCATAGATTGGTATATCAAGGCTTCGCACCAAGGAAAACAATACCTCAAGTGTAAATACAACAGATGACCGGAATTACACTCCAGCAACATCATGTCCCGCCGCAGCAAACACTTACATTCACACGGCAGAGTGCTCATTTTGGTGTGAACTTGGAGTTCATTTAAAAGTCTTATGTAACGAGAGTATCAGCACCCGCCTTCAGCATCTGCTATGCCCTGTGATAGAAATAAGACAGACGCATATCAGAGAGACATCAAGGAAAAAGAATCAAAGAAAAGCAATGAAACAACTACCGAATGACAGAACCAAACTACTAAATCTATAGTCTGCTTAAGGCCAACATAAAGGTGAACTTTTAAGAGTTATTGACCCAAAAATCAGCTAAAGAACTCATCACATATTCAATGAATTGGCCATTATTTGTAAGTTGTAACAATATGATTCCTAAGTTCATAAAATAACTCCAGCAATGACGCATTCCATAAGCAGATGACAATTACTCTGTGTCCTGTCCAGATCAACCTAGAACATCCTCATAAATGAATTCATACGCATTAATGCCCTGCATATTAGCAGTAGGAATGTCTACCATACTCCAGAGTATGCTAACTGTTTATAAATCATGCAAACTAGGAAAATTCTTGCCGAGGTCCAACTGCTTACATGGGAGTTCAACAACACATAAGTTGATCAAAACTCGAGAAACATAGTTACATCATCCACGCCTTGGGATGTAGCAATTGGAATAGTCTTGAATGGCACAGAAATGGTATAATTCAGCTGATAGTTAACAAGCACTGAGCCAAATATGTTGAACTTTGTAGCACTACCATAAGCAGCCTGTGCATCAGAAGACCTCTTATAAACTACTCTTGCACGGTTGGTTTCCCTATCTACTTCTGTCTCAGATTCTTTCAAAGGTCCAAAACGCCTGAACATTTTATTCAAGTTTGTCTCAGAAGGAACAGAATCAACCACAGGAAAATGCATTACGAGTTCTGCCGGTGCCTTTTCATCTATATAGCCAGCTGGTTTATCAGCTGATAGATCAGGCTTGCCATCAGAATAATGCTTCCTAGAATTGGACCGACGGAAAGGTTTATCTGAATCCATAGGACCAAATTGATCAGTCCGTTTCCTACTTTTACGTGATGGTTGCTCTTCAGAATCGTTATGAATAAAACGGTCTGTCCAGTAAGTATCACTCAAATCTTCAAATTCAAATGTTTCAGGAGACCCGCCTATTTTGCATGTTTTTCTCCTCTTTCCAATTACTTTATCAGGCTGATCCACTATCAATGAATTCCTGAAATCTGAGAAGAAACCAACAACAATGCTCAAGAAATTATACCCTTTTAGGGGATCCTGAGCGACCAAGTGAAGTTGCGATACCAGTTCATCTAATGATGAATATTCACCTGACGATATTGCGGCCTTAGTCTCAGCATCCTCGTAATGCTGGGCAGACGCATCAGATACATCGCCCATAACGCCATCACTATTTCCATCCCCCTTCTGGGTATTACATTTAAGAATAGAGGGTGACCCAGCCATTTGGCTAGCGACTCTACGGATGCAGTCCCCAATTTTAAATGATGGCTTAGGTGAAGCGATGGTGGTGGACACTTTAGCAAGAGATATAATCCTCCTGCCTTCTGGTGTAGCTGAGTCAGTATGAAAAGACATATGTTTCTTGCTAGAAGACGGTGACAGTGATCTGCTGTCAGATTTCTCCTCGGACCCAATTTCATTACCAACAGAATCCCATGAATCGCCCATTAACTCAGACATGCTTCTTTCCTTTTTTCTAGGATAGACACTTTCCTTCAAATTGTGTTTGCGTTTGTGATAAGAACCTCTTTGAGTTTGCAGAATCTTTTTACTAAAATTACTTTGGCCATCATCCCTACTACCATGAGGTGAATATTCTACCATGTCATCCTGAAACTCTAATCCATCTGCACTCTCCAACAAATTTCCACAATCCTGGAACTCAAGCAGTTCAGTATAACCCTTTAAACAGTAAAAAGCATGTAATTGAGACTTTGCAATCACAAGCTCTAAACGGTCAGCCCCATCAGTAGAACATTGTGCTAAGGCTTTCATATACTCCAACAACTTGTTAGATTCAAACAAATCACAACTTGTAAATTTATCCACACTGTCCCTTGTACTTGATTCTTCCCTAATGCCTGCATTTTCAACCACTTGATATTGAATTTTTTCATAAGCATCCTTTGGTATGCATGAGCAAGTCAGGCCCAACTCCGTCCGTCTTGCAACTTCTTCCAAAGCACAATTGACAGCCTTCTGGAATGCTTCCGAAGTGCCCTGTTTCCCAACTAAGGAGAAACTTGACCTAAAAGGTTTAAGCAAAGATGCTTCATTCCATGCAAATGTCCGGTCACCAAAATATGCTACCAAAAAGCAGTCCTTCTTATGATACTTCATTGCTTTCTCAGAAGCATCTGTTGGATCAAATATTTGCCCAGGCCACCATGGGTGGCTCCTCACTTTACCCCAGACCAAGTCTCCCTCAGAAAGCTCGGCGTCATCATACACTGGAAGTTCATATCTGGCTTCATAAGTTTCTCTTGTGCTTCCAGATTTTAAAGCTGCCCGTTTAACAGATGCATCCTCAACAGTCTTTGACTGTCCATTGTCAGTATCCTCTGCATCAGTGTCCATTTCTTCCTCTTCATGTGAAGGGATCTGTTCAGTATCAACAGCAGGTTCTTCAACCAACATTTCTTGCAACACAGCTGAATCAGTCTGGAATGCACTCTCACTTAAGCCTTCTTCAACTTTCAATTGCTGATCATCTCTGTTTGTGACTTGAGTACCTGGTTCTGTGCTTACAAAAACTGCTGGCTTTTGCTCTCCTATATTTTTCTCCTCCATACTTTCCTCTGCAAGTGTTATATGCTCTGGGAATCCTTCATAAATTGTCTGTGTCTTTGGATGCTGGACAGTTCCTAAGCGAAAATTGGAAATATGGACCCTATTTAAAGAAACTTCACAATCCGTTTGTTTCACTTCCTCTCCAAGAACTTGAGTGGAGTGACATGAAGTCGTTGGATGCATATAAGTGCAGCCTTCTGTTTGAGTAGTCCCATTAGCATCGTCAACTTCCACCCGCTGTTCTGTAATGATAGTTTTTCCCTCTCGGAGCAGGCCAGCTTGTCCAGGATCATTAACTTTTCTATCAACTCCAATTCCCTCCTCTACCTTAGCAAAATCACTATTCATTTCAGAACTCAGAAGCACATTGCCCATAGTGGGTGTGTCTTCACCTCCAAGAATTTGGGTAGCTTGAAATGAATTTTGTAAATCTGCAAATGCATTACAGCGATTTTCAGTGCTTTCATTGCACGTCTCGACCATTCCCTGCAGTTCTTCCACTGAAAAATAAAAATTGCCATGAAAAACATCATTGTCCATACCTTCAATATTAGGACACGTAATCTCCTGGCTGTCCACCAGTCCAAGTTTGGACTCAATAGTGGTTTGTGCTTGGTCCTCCAAAGGTTTGGAGGGTGCATTATCAATGTCATCCTTCTCTTTTGAGACTGTATCTCTTTCGGGACAGTATATTTTGTCCTGCAAAATACTATTAGTAGAGGCAGGGTCATCTTTGATGAGAGTATCCTCCAACGCATTACTAGAAGGTTCTTCAGTATGTGTATTTGAAGCTTCAGTTTTGACCAACACACCCTCCTCTTCACCAACAGCATAAGCTACATTGGAATCTTCCACTACATTTGCAGAAGTCGGATCTGCAATTTTAGTTCCAGTATCTCGACTTTCTCCACATAATACATGAGCCTCCTGTTTCTTTGATTCTTCCACTGGATTTTCTCCAACGCCATCTACTTCCATAGCACGCTCTGAAGGCTTGTCAACCAACTCAGGCATCTCTTCAACAACAGCTCGAGTTTCAACTACTGAGCAGTCTAGAGACATTGAAGCACCTCCTCCCTCATTTTCAACACTTCCATTCTGACCTTCACTTTCAGATACCCCTAAATTTCCAGAACCAACACCCTCAACAACATTAACACTACAACTCTCTGCACCTTCCTTCCCCAATTCTCCTTCCAAAGCCTCTACTGTCGAAACAACCACAACTTCTTCAGCTTGAACTTGAGTGTCACCTTCATTCAATGAAGACGTCTCAAATATACCTTCCATTCTACCAGGCTGTCGCTCAACATTATCAATCTCAATCTTCTGTGAACTTTTATCATCAGTCTTACCACCTCCACCAGCATCACTGGCCAATTCTCCATTCAACAAATCGCCAACTAATTCACCTCCTTTAGATTCTTCAGCCCTAGAAGAGCATCCGATCTCAACATCAGTTCCCACATTCACCACGTCAGCTCTTGAATCCTTGATAACTTCTGCACCCCATTCACCAACCAGAGCACTCCCACCCTCTAAATCTTTTACCTCTCTTTCCAAACCCATCTCGGTTGATCCATTACCGTCATTAGCTGCTTCCTCACTCGAATTACCTCCACCCCCATCTGCAGAGTCTCGTATACAAAAACTATCAACGTAAGTATCAGAACCCATAACCCCAACCATTATATCAGCACCATTACAAGACCCCCTGTTCACTACCGCAACCTCTTCTTCTGTAGACTCCTCAACTTGACCTTGCTCCTGCACATCACTGGAAACCGGCGCATCAAGTCGGGTTTTCTCACCATCAACAACCTCATCAACATCTTCCCTAACCTTCTCTGTCTTGGACTCTTTCGATGTACCACTAACAGAAATACCGTTCTCTTTGTGTTCATCCATCTTAAACACTATCTGGGTCGATCTCAAAATCCACAAAAGATTGCTCCTTCATCACGAACAAGAAAATAAACGACATCAAGAGAATGATAAACCCTAACAACAACCCAAAGAAGAAAGATTAAAAAAAAAACTGAAATTTTTACAGCTACAATCAAGAAGATGCTTTAGACAAATAAAAGAAGCACTTCTGAAAGTTGAATTCAAAGAAAAGGGTGTGTTATAAGTGAAAGATCGTTCGTGTACCTGTTCCTCTAGATCTTAGTATCAGTGGTGAAACTACTAATAAGTCATTGCAAAGTGTTCTGTACTTTAGGGGTTCTAAACTAAAGGGTCGACAGAAATGTTTCTTTCTGTCTTTTTCCACCCTTTTGGTGATTGGTCAAGACTCCCTCGCCAGTTCTTTTCAGTTTCTTCAATGGCGATTAGTTGTTTGTGAAATTTTACAAGTGTCACCGTATACTTTCTTAAAGATAGGGTTTCCAATGTTAAATTGAGTTTCAAATATTGAATTGAGCAAGCTTAAGCTAAACAATGTTAAATTAATTTAATTTTAAATTAATTATTTATCAAATAATTGATTCAAATAACACATAAAAATATGATTAAAATTAAATAATAAATAATTGACATTTAGACTTAGCGTCATTGATCTAATTCGAGTTTAGCCACATTTTAACCTTTTTTTTAATTTTGGGCTTTAAATTGGGGACGATCAACTCAAGCTCGATAAATCTTAATCCAAATTTTTTAAATTTTTAAATAAAAACGATATTATTTTTAAATTTTGGATTAAAATAATTAAATTTTGATCGAATTTAATCGAGCTCAATTTAAGTCGTGAGCTTTTGAATAGTTCAAATTTTAGCCCGAACCTATATTTGAATATAAAGGACTAAGTCTAGTCCATTTTAATACTGACCTTAATTAAATACTTATTTTTTATTAAAAGATAAAGTTACAAATATTACATGACACTTTTTAAGGGAATAAACCAAATTATGTTATTGTTTTGTTACATTATAAGACGTTCTTTTGGTAATCTATTAATTGCTTAGACTTTTTAGGAATAATAAGTTTAAAATTGTCTAACCTTTAAATATTTTTTTAAACAATTTCTTTAAATATTTTCAATTCAGTTATCAATATTTTTAAATCTTAACAATTCATTTTTTTGATTTTTTTTAATAATGCGTCATTTCCACTAGCTATCATATCAAAATATACACGTATGTATATGTTGTTATTATTATTATTACTACTACTATGACGACGACGACGACTATTATCACCACCACTGTTACCGCCATCACAACAACAACAACAATCATCATCATCATCATCATCATCATCGTCACCATTGTTATTGTTGTTGTTGTTATTAATAGTTGCTTTATTAATAATATCATTATCAACTCTCTCCTTCTTCATCTTTTTCTTATTACTATTTTATTATTGTTAGTATTGTTATTTTTATTATTTATTCTCCCCCTCTCTTCCTCTCCCTATGTCTCTCTCTCTCTTTCTCGGTCTCTCTCTCTTGCTTTATTTCTTTTTTTGTGAGTCATTTGGAAATAGTTTCTCTACTGATTAGGGATAAAGCTATGTATTATACTCTTCAGACTTTATGTATCAACATAATTCATATTAAGTGTTGTTGTTGTTGTTCAAATCATATATTTTATTTAATTAATAATTTTAATATTAAAAATAAAAAACTTAAGAATTCTCCTAAAAATTTTATAAGATTCCATATTCAATAACTCTAATAGTTAGAATTCACATATTTTAAAGAATTTATGAAACTCAAAATTTCAAAATTTTGAACACTTGATTTTACAAAGTTTATTCAATATTTTAATATTTAAAAGGTTTATGAAAAATTTTCTACTTATTTGATTGCTTTTGTCCACATAAAATATTAAATTTTTTTATTAATTTTTAATAATATATAATATACACAATTGACTGATCTCAAATGTTTGAACTGATTATAAAAGTTGACATAATAAGAATGGTATTATTAGGTTGGGTTAGGCTTGTATTCACCAATACCCATATACATAAGGAAAATTTATGTTTGGGCTCATAGTAAGCTCAAAACTTGATCCATCTCAAGACTTGTAGCTTGAACTCACGTGCGATTGGATTTGGGTCATCCAAAAGTTGATTTAATTCAACTAAATGTAATTAACATTTTATTTAAAATTTTAAAATAACATTATTTTATTCAAAAAATTTGACTTTTGGTTTTGAATTGAACTAAACAAACTCAAATTTAAATCTAATTCAAAGTTTAAAAAATAAAAGAAAAACTAAAACTTGACTCAAAATTCAATCAACTCGAATTGAACACGTTAAATGTTAAATTGTCCTCTCTAGCAATGCTAATCATAACCAAATAAAAACTACTTAATGTAATGATTGAGAGGGGGAAAAAGAGAGAACTATTAGAAAATGCAAGCTTTAAATGAAGCAAAAGTTCCATGGAAGCCAAAACGTGCACTACCCATTCTGGACTCCCAATTCTCAAGTCTTGACCTTCCTGTTCTGAACCTTCGAGCAACAATGTAGGTAGCAGTTCAATCTAGCTACCTTCCTCCTCCCCCACCTCATCTTTCACCAACTGAAACTCTCATTCTTTTCACCATTTTCCCCTTGTCTCCCATTAAAGTCCTCCACCCTTCATCCTCCATCCTCCTCCTCCATTTGCTTCAGGTTTTAGTCAAGGGGCATTGTTGTCTTTGCTACCACAAGACTTTTTCCCGCCCACTTTTCCTTACCATTACTAAACCAACACACCCTGTCAAATTTCTGCAACTCTGCTACTTACCAAAGCTAGCTTTGATTCCTTACAATGACAAACACCACACCCCCAAACCTATCCAATTTCCCCCTTTTACCCTTGAGCAATTCTCCATCTTCCTCATCTACATCTCCACCACCCCCTCCCCTTGCACCTTCCCTTGCACCATCTATCCAAAAAACTGTTAACCTTCATGAGAACCCCTCCTCCCCCTCCTAATCCTCTTCAGGTCAATCCTCCTCACCACCCCTCTTTAAAAATACCCCTCCCTCAACATCTGTTTACTCCCCTAAGAAGACAAATCCAACAAAAGGAGTTTCTTTTATAAGAAATAGGAAGGTATGGAAACAAGTTGTGGGAGACAATTCTGATTCTCCCTCGATCTTCAGTCCCCTCGTGGAGATTAAAGAGAAACTAATAGTGGCTCCTAGCCTAGAAATTCTACAAGAAGGAGCTAGGACATGAGAGTCAATCCTAGTTGGGTTTTTCATGGATAAAAGATCAACCTTTCTAGTGATACAAGCTTGGACTCAAAGGAACTGGAAAGGAAGAGGACTAATGGAGGTAATGCTCACTAAGAAGGACAACACTATATTCACTTTCTCTTCAAAATCAGAAGCATAGAAAGTAATTGAAGAAGGCCCTTAACGCATTTCACAATTCCCACTATTCCTTCAAAGTTGGCAACTGGGAATGAAACTAGGAAAAATTAGAATGAAAGGCATTCCTTTATGGGTGAACATTCACAATATTCCTCTAGAATATTAGACTACCAAAAAATTGAGCATGTTAGCTAGTTATTTGGGGAAACCTATATTTATGGATGAGAACAATGCTTTGAGAAAAAGAGTTGGTTTTGGTAGATTGTGTGTGAGCATGGATATCTTAAACGAAATGAAGGATTGCATTCCTATTTTAAGGTTGAAAAATGAGCATTCACTTAGAGAGGACAGAGTTTTGGTTACATACCAATGGAAACCATCGCTGAAAGCTCAAGGTAAAGAATGAAAACCTACTGAAAAAATTTTCACTAGAGGAGACTATTGGGAAGTGATGGGAATAGTATAGTGTGATTCGGAGGAAAAGAAAGAGGGAGAAAAGAATGAACAGGTTGTTGAAAACACTGAACCTATTCAGTTGGAAAAAGATCATCTTAAAATTGGGGAAAGCATTTAAGAAAAAAATAGTCTAGCTTCAGACAGAAAGATAGAATCAGATCTGATTTCTTTGGTTGATCATAAAAATTCTTAAACGGAAAAATACAAGAATGGGCTGAAAACTAGTGTTACTAATCAAGATGAAGGAGTCTCTTAGGGATGGCAAAAAGCCCCGCCCCGATGGGGATCCGATATTCCCCGACCCGAACGGGGCAGGTATGGGGGCATATTTTGCTCCGAATAAACGGGGTAGGGGATGGGGATTTTTCCCCATTTATATTCGGGGCGGGGATGGAGATTATAGTCTCTATCCCCAATGGGGACCCGACCCGCATAATAATAATAATTATTATATTTATTAATATTATTATATCTATTAATATTATTATCTTAATAGATATTATCTTAAAAGATATTATCTTAATGTGAATAATAATAATAATGTAAGATAATATCTA
>JANTNU010000003.1:34683847-34716136 GCA_024752395.1 Erythroxylum havanense
TATTCTTAATAAAACTTTGTTTTTTTATTTAGTTTTGATATGAAAATTTTTGTGAAATTTATATTTTATTTGGGCCCTGCATATCTCCGTCCTTGGCTCCGTCACTGATATTACCCACCTAATTTCGCTTGAAAATCTAAGTTCAATGTTGGCTTTCCTCTCGCTCTTGGATTGCTTGGTTTCTTATAACAAACTAAGTTCTCATTCAAACAACATTCAAAGGAAATTCATAAGACTTCAACAATCAAAAATGTTAAAATTGAACTATAATCCTTTCAAAATCTAACCTTTCAGGTCAATTTTTTATGATCATTCTGATCAGGTAAATGAAGAAATTTGATAATACTTTCTTCTAGAAAAATGTTTATCATTGTCTTAAGTTTCTAATGACACTAAATTCATTCAATTTAGTTTAGTAATCTGAACGTTATACCCCAAACATTTTGGGACTGTTCCTATGCTGAAATAATATTTTGTGCTCAAATTTCATTCAAAATTTTAGATACTTAGAGACTGAATTAAAACCAGATTTCTTCAATAAAATTGTAGTCATATGTCTCTAGTTTACTTGAAATTAAAAATCATTCCATTTGGATAACTACAAAACAAGATATCGTCAAAATTCTAAAACATGTTTATGTAGAAAAGTTGACTTTACCGTGCCAAAGTCAGAAGTTCGCCGCGACGAACTTGTCCAACATCTATAACTAACACATCTTATAAAAAAAATCATCCTTTCTACTTCATTTTCTACTCCATTTCAACTCAATATCATCCATAAATAAATTATAGTTCATGATTGATCATGAACACTTATAATAAAACATATATATACATACACAGTCATCATCAACTTCTTACACATAATCACTTCATTATCACTTTTATTTCACTTCTAACTATCACCAAATATGCTTCATTTCCAACACAAACCCTTGTCTCTATTTAATCTCCTTTTTGTATCTAAGCAAGAAGAAAGATGATAAACTTATCTCTAACAAGTTGATTTCTCTTCTTTTTCTTCTTCTTTCTTCTTCCTTCCAAGCTTCTTTTGCACACTCTCTCGAGCTCTCTCTCTTCTTTCATGTTTTTTCTCCTCTCTTTGGCTTCTCATGACACTTCACTCTTCTTCTTCTAATTCAAAACCATTTTAAATGGTCTTTTCCTATTTTACCCTTCATTGACCTTGTCATTCCCATTTTGCCCCTTCTTTCATTTACCTCCTAACTCCTTTAATCTTCTTAAACACTATATTAATTCTATCTTTCTAATCTTTCCATCTAATTTTTAATTTCTACTTTTGCTCCCTAAATTAATAGACCCAATTCTAAAAATAAATAAACAATTTAATAGCTAAAAATGAATAAATAAATAATAACATTAATAAATACTTGAAAAAAATTTAAAGTCCAACAATTCTCCCCGTAAAAGAATCGCGTCATCGAAATTCTTACCTGAGTCCACAAAAAGATGTGAATACTTCTCCTTCATTGCTTTCAAAGGCTCCCATGTAGTCTCTTTCGTAAAATAGTTCTTCCATAAGACTTTAACCAGCTTTACTGTCTTGTTTCTCAAAACTTTTTCTTTCGAGTCCAAAATCTCCACTGGTTGCTCTTCGTAAGTTAAATCTTCTCTTAGTTGAACCTCCGAAGGTTGAGCTATGTGTGAAGGATTGGATTGATTCCTTCTCAACATCGATACATGAAAGACATTGTGAATCTTAGACAATTCCAATGGCAAAGATAACTTATAGGCCAAAGGCCTAATCTTATCGATGATCTTATGTATATTGGACTAAGCTTGCTCTTGTTACTAAATCTCAAAACTCATTTTCATGTAAAAGCTCTAAGAAACACTTTATCTCCAACTTCAAGTTCCATCTCTTTTCTATGTGCATCCGTGTAGCTCTTCATTCTATCTTGAGCTACTTTGAGTCTTTGTTTCACTAATTTAATCTTATCAACTCTAACTTATACCAACTTGGGTCCTACAAGTCTCCTTTCACCGTTCTCATCCCAACAAATAGGAGTTTTGCACTTCCTATCGTACAAAACTTCATAAGGTGCCATTTGAATTCCCGAGTAATAGGAATTATTGTAAGCAAACTCAATTAAAGGTAAATGATCTTCCTATGAGCCTTTGAAATCTATAACATAAGCTCTTAACATTGCCTCCAAAGGTCGTATTGTTCTCTCCGATTGTCTATCAGTCTGTGGATGGAAAGTTGTACTAAAGTGCAACTTAGTTACCAAAGCCTCTTTTAAGCTTTTCCAAAATCTAGAGGTGAACCTTGGATCTCGATTTGAAACTATAGAGCTTGGAATTCCATGTAGTCTAATTCTTTCATCTATGTATTTATTGGCCAAAGCATTTAAAGAGTATGTCTGCTTAATTGGCAAGAAGTGTGTTGACTTAGTTAGCCTATTGACAATAACCCATATTGCGTCATGCTTCCTGCTAGTTTTTGGTAATCCCATCAAGAAATGCATCGTAATCTTCTCCCACTTTCATTTAGGGATAGATTAAGACTTAAGCTTACCTGAAGGTGCCTGGTGCTCAGCTTTGACTTGTTGACACACTAAGCACCTTTTAATATACTCTGCAATATCCTTCTTTATTCCTTTCCACCAAAAGTGCTCTTTTAAATTCGTATACATTCTCGTACTCCCCAGGTGCATTGCATAAGGAGTATTGTGTGCTTCATCAAGAATCTCATCTTTTAACTCTAACATGTTCGGGATACACAATCTATTATCTACCACCACCAATCCATCTTCTCTTATCTCTATTTCCGAAGATTTAACATTTTTAATCTCTTCTCTGAGTCTCCTCAAGTACTCATCCTATTCCTGTAATTTCTTAATCTTTTCATTCAACACTGGCCTTACCCTAAAGTTAGCCAATATACACCCAAATTCGATTTGCATCAAAGTCACTCTAAGTTTGGCTAATTCCTTCAACAAAGGAAGATACATCGTCTCCACATGTGCTATAGTAGATTTCCTACTAAAGATATCTGCTACTGCATTTGCTTTCCCCAGGTGGTAGTCTATTGTCAAATCATAATCCTTCAGTAATTCCTACCACTTTCTCTGTCTCAAATTCAACTCTTTTTAACTCGTTAAATACTTAAGACTTTTGTAATCCGTAAATATCTTGGTAGTGACTCCATATAAATAATATCTTCAATGCAAAAACTATGGTAGCTAACTCTAAATCAGGCATAAGATAATTCATCTTATAGGGCTTTAATTGTCTAGAAGCATAAGAAATCACTTTATCTCCTTGCATCAACACACATCCCAATCCCTTTCTTAAGGTATCACTATAGGTATATCTATCATTACCTGAAGGCAAAGTCAAAATCGGTATAGTTATGAGCCTATTCTTCAATTCCTCAAAACTATTCTAGCACTCCTCAATCCACACAAACCTTTAATTCTTCCTTGTCAAATTAGAAAGTGGAGCTGCTATCATAGAAAAACCCTCCACAAATCTTCTATAATACCCAGCTAAGCCCAAGAAACTTCTAACTTCAGCTACATTCTTAGGTGCTTTCCATTTCACAACCGCTTCTATTTTCCTTGGATCCACATATACTCCTTGCTCCGAAATCACATGTCTAAGAAATGCCACTTTCTTTATCTAAAATTCACATTTGTCGAATTTGGCATATAACTTATTCTTCCTCAGTGTCTCCAAAACAATTCTTAAATGTTCTTCATGCTCCTTATCACTCTTGGAATAAACTAATATATCATCAATAAAGACAATGATAAATTGGTCTAATAAAGACTTAAATACTCTATTCATTAAGTACAAGAAAACTACAGGGGCATTCGTCAATCTGAAAGGCATAACTAAAAACTCAAAATGCTCATAATGTGTTCTAAAAGCAGTCTTTGACACATCAAGCTCCTTTATCCTCAATTGGTGATAACTCGATCTCATGTCTATCTTGGAGAAGACCTTTGCCCCTTGCAATTGGTCAAACAAATCATCTATGCGTGGGAGCAGATATCTATTCTTGATAGTGACATGGTTGAGCTTTCGGTAATCCACACACATTCTCAACGATCTATCTTTCTTCCTTACAAAAATGATAAAGCTCCTCAAGGCGAAGAGCTCAGTCTAATGTGTCCTTTCTCTAACAATTTTTCTAATGATTTTTTTAAGCTCCTTCAATTCTACCGGAACCATTCTATAAGGCATAATTGATATTGGTGTAGTACCAGGAGAAAGTTCAATGGGAAACTCAATTTTCTTTGGTGGAGTTAGTCCTAGCAATTCTTCTGGAAAGACATCCGAGAATTCCATGACCATGGAAATTTCTTCTAACTTCCCTCCATCTGCCTTTGTGACTACCACATAGGCCAAAAATACTTCACCCCCTTTCCTCATCATTTTCTCTACTAGTAGAGCCGAAACAACTTTAGGTGGGCTTGACTTTCTATCTCCCACAAACACCACCTTTCTCCTATCATCCAACTCAATCTCTACTATCTTCCGTTTGCAATTCAAATTAGCATTATACTTCTCTAACGTGTCCATACCCAAAATCACATCTAATCCTCCCATCTTCAAGGGCATTAGATCCTCCACTAATCGTTCTCCTCCAATATACATCTCACAATCTTTATAAACTTAACTAATCACAATATTTAGACCGATTGTAGTACTAACCATTAAAGGAGTATTCAATGGGCTTAGATTTATACAACACACAGTTTTACTTGATGACAAAAATGAATGGGTAGAACCTGAATCAATCAAAACAACAATATCATCATCAACTAATTTATTCATACTAGTCACATTTTCGGGAGCTGTCTCTGCGTCCTCCCTTGTCATTGCAAACACCTAGCTGGTGCCTGTCTTTTTGGTCTCCGTGAAAGGCTCACCCTCTTAGCTGCATCAGAACTATCCATTTCAGTTGCAGTCTTGTGTCCTACAGTCTCAATTCTCTTCAAAGCTTGCATCTGAGTTTTGTCCTATCTTGCATGCTGAGGGCACTCTCTAGCCATGTACCCTTTTGTTTCACAGTTGAAGCAATCTATTGTCAATCGGTAGCACTCCCCTATATGAAATTTCCCGCAGTTATCACATTTGGGGATGGATAGCTTATGTCCCTCTCCCTTTCTACTACCTCCAGCTGCTGAGGCCTATTGAGAAGCGGTTCTCATCTGTCTTGATCTACTTGCACCACTGCTCCTTTCCTCATACTGCATAAGGAAGGTCCTAGCACTCCTTTCTGGCATAGGAGTGTCACCTCCCCTCTTGAACTGCTCTCTCCCTATCCTCTTTCTATTCACAACGCTTTTTATGTTCTCAACATTCTCGACTCTTAACGTTGATTCAACCAGCTGCTGGAAATCATAAAAGTTCTGTGCTACCACCTTTTTTCTGATGGCCAAATGCAATCCCGATTCAAATCTATGGCACTTAGCCACCTCACTCATTATCATCTCAGCTGCATATCTGGACAACTGCGTAAACCGACACTCATACTCACTCACTGTCATCTCCCTCTGCATAAGACTCAGGAATTCCTTCTGCTTCTGTTAGATATACTCTTTAGACAAATATTTCTTTTTATACACTGCTAAGAAATCTTTCCATGCGAGCATTGACGGTTTCATCTGACTTCCCGGCACACTTTCCTACCAATGCAAAGGATCTCCCTGTAGCAAGCTTGCAGCGTACATAACTTTCTCGTCATCTTCACAATCCATCTAATCCAGTATCCTCTCGGTTTTTCTCGACCAAGTCTCAGCTTCTTCTAGATTTGTTGTCCTATAGAAATCCACTACCCCTTACTTCCTGAGCTTATCAAACTGCCTCCTTTTTTTAACTAGGGCCGGAGCAGAAGTCTGTGGCATCTGGGCCATAGCCAGAACAAATGCCTAAGTGAAGGCCTGGAACATTCTTGGATCCAATGGAGGCATTTACTCCTGCAAAATAGGCGACTCCTACATTTGTGATTGAACGGACTCACTACCTCACCTTACAGAAGCCTCAACATTTCCTGAGGCTACAGACTCATCAGTACTCTCCTCTCTTGTCGAGGAATCAGGTGCAGCTGATTTTTGCAGAACTCCTCGTATCCTTCTACAAGATGGCATCTTACTCCTTCAATTGAAGCACTAACGATTAGCTTACACTTCATTTTAATCTTAATTCCTACATATATACATAATATGCATGTCAGTTAATCCAATCAATCAATTCACAATGCAACAAGTAATCACATAGCATAACAATTCATATTACTATGCATTCTAAGCCTAGGAAAAACCTAAGCTCTGATACCAAACAATGTTGGGCCCAGGCCTTGATCCTAATCCCAAGTTCGATTCGGGACAGTTGCGTGAGGGTGGTGCAAAATAAAAGTGGAAAGCATTGAATTTGAAAGAGATTTTAGTGTGACAGCGATGGAGCGAAAACGAAATTGCTTCGTCGCAGCGAAACCATGGAGTTATCTCTATGGACCCTTCGGGAGAAATTCGCAGCGACGAAGTCCCCAGATTGAAGCTAAACACCCTCGGGATAATTTTATCACGGTGAAAGTCAGACCTTGCCACAACGAAGTCATAAAATTCGACATAAAACACCCTTCTGGAGAGGTTTGCCGTAACGAACATCTGACTTCGCCGTGGCGAAACCTTCAATTCCTAAAAATCAGGAAGCTAACACCAAACTCGAAATTTTAAAACACATTCAATGACCAATACCAATATTCTAAACACACATACATTCAATTCTAACTATCCAAACTTAACCACAAGATAAATCTAGACATATTCAAAAGAAACTTCAATTCTTCATTTCATTAATAAATCCAAAAGAGTTCATACAAGCTTCATTACATATCATCATACATATTAAAGTTTAAAACAAAATACAAAGGATGCTCAATGTTGATATGCCTATAAAGTTATGCAAAATAGTCACTATCTCAGTACAAACTTCTCTAACTATCTTGAAATTTTCAATGCCTTGCAAGGATCAACAATCTTCTCGTTCTATACTTAAGAAGTGAATAGTGGGGTGAGCTATACAGCTCAGTGGCTAATATATTTATACTCATCGGTAATGAGCCACACATTCAAGCATATATACATATATATCCAACAATTGAATACTCAACAATTCAAACTCATAACTCATAGTTAACAAGATGTCATCACTTAGAACATATCATGTAATTTTCCATCACAACATAACATTCAATTGTGCATCATGCTTAACAAATCAATGATGAAGTGCACAACAAATGGCTCGAGAGTTTCGTGGGATGAAATGGATAAATCGAAGTTTACATCATGAATAAAACGAGTCTAATTTTTCAGGATCTCATGGCCTCAAGTAGGTAGCAGGGAGAAGGCTATATATCAAGGTACACGTGATTAACGAAATGTTCCTTTTTTGCCAAAACACAATCAAATTTCAATGCTTAACTCATTTCACACATATTCATACTTTTCATGCTCATCATGTTTTTTCCTCTTTTCATTTATACAAAATGCCATGACATTTTTCAAGGTATAACGTGATCATAATCACAATTCAATTATATCAAAATGTCGTACATCTTTCAATGCATGACATAAAACACATCATAAATCATTTTCCACATCACAGTAATTCAGAACTTAGCAATTTAACACACAATAAACAAGCCAGATAATTTGTTCATATTACATAATAATTATAAATATATTACTCACCTAATTTCGCTTGAAAATCAAAGTTCAATGTATCTTTCCTCTTGCTCTTTGATCGAGTTTGCTTGGTTTCTTATAACAAACCAAGTTCTCTTTCAAACAACATTCAAAGAAAATTCATAAGCCTTTTATAATCAAAAATGCTAAAATTGAACTATAACCCTTTCAAAATCTAGCCTTTCGGATTAATTTTCCATGATCATTCTAATTAGGTAAATGAAGAAATTTGATAACACTTTCTTCTAGAAAAATGTTCCTCATTGTCTTAAGTTTCTAATGACACCAAATTTATTCAATTTGGTTTAGTAATCTGAACGTTATACCCCAAACATTTTGAAACTATTCTTATGCTGAAATAATATTGTGTGCTCAACTTCCATCAAAAAATTTAGATTCTTAAAGATTGAATTAAAACTAGATTGCTTTAAACAAATTGTAGCCTTATGTCTTCTAGTTTATTCAAAATAAAAAATCACTCCATTTGGATAACTACATAATAAGATATCATTAAAATACCAAAACATGTTTATGCAGGAAAGTTGACTTCGCCGCGATGAGCTTGTCCAGAAACCTACGAAATTTCCAACCCTCATCCCATTTTTCAGATTTTTCACATCCAACATACACCTAACACATCTTAAAAAAAATCATCATTTATACTTCATTTACACTTCATTTTCTACTTCATTTCGACTCAATATCATCCATAAATAAATTATAGTCCATGATTGATCATGAACACTTACAATAAAACATACATATACATACACATTCATCATCAACTTCCTACACATATTCACTTCATTATCACTTTTATTTCACTTATAACTATCACCAAATGTGCTTCATTCCTAACACAAACCCTAGTCTCTATTTAATCTCCTTTTTCTATCTAAGCAAGAAAAAAGATGATAAACTTACCTCTAACAAGTTAGTTTCTCTTCTTTTTCTTATTCTTTCTTCTTCCTTCCAAGTTTTTCTTGCACACTCTCATGAACTTTCTCTATTCTCCTCTCTTCTTTCACGGTTGTTCTCCTCTCTTTGGCTTCTCATGACACTTCACTCTTCTTCTTGTAATTTAAGACCATTTTAAATGGTCTTTCCCCATTTTACCATTTTGCCCCTTCTTTCGTTTACCTCCTAACTCCTTTAATCTTCTTAAACACCATATTAACTCTATCTTAATTCTAATCTTTCCATCTAATTTCTAATTTCTAATTTTTCTCCTTAAATTAATGGACCCAATTTTAAAAATAAATAAACAATTTAATAGCTAAAAATGAAAAATAATTAATAACATGAAAAAATAATTGAAAAAAATTTAAGATCCAACACCATGCATGAGTTATGAGTAAATATTAATTATATTAATATAATAAGAAAATAAAAGAATATTATCATACACCTAAGTTTTGATAAATAAAAATATTTTTAAAGCTTATATATATATATATATATATATTCTTGATCTCTCTCAATTCAAAAATCAAGGATTTGAATTGATATCTTTTTATTGATTCCTCATAAATTGGATTGATTTATCCTAAAGATTTCATTTCAATTGGAATTTGGTTATTCACCATGTACGAGGATCCCCACTAAGCATCTATGGCTGAATGGTTAACACGCCTAACTCATAATTGGCGAATTCGGAAGTTCAATTCCTACTGGATGCATGTCAATAAAACCTTCCAATAGGTCTATTGGAATTAGCTCTGTATCAACATAATCTCATCATCCATACATAACGAATTGGTATATATTTAAAGAAGAATCATAAGTCCTCCTTCTACTCCACCTTGCTGGTTATTGCCATCAAGGCCTCCTCTTAGCCAACCTTTTTCCAAAAAGCTTTCTTCTCGTACAATTGCATCTATTCCACAACCAAGCACTCTGTATTTACAATATCAATGAACTCTTAAGTCAAATAATAATAGAAAAAAACAATTTCTTTATTGGTTAAAAGATATAGAATTCATTTGTGTTTTATTCTTTTTTAATATTATTATGTAAATAGCTTAAAAATAAATTATAACACTAACAATTTTAAAAAATATTTATCCAAATTTTTTAATAAAAATTATCATGTAATTAAATATCATAGAATACATGAATCAATTAATTTATCAACAATACATGTTTTATTATTTATTTTTATCCTTTTAAATGATTTATAAAATTTAAAAAATAAAAAATTTAAGAATTTATTAAATTATTAAAAAATTATCATGATGCTGACTATTATATATATATTATACAATTTGTACATTATTTTGGATTAAATAATGTTGATGATATTTGTTAAAATTAAAATATTAAACAAAATTTAATAATTTATGATGATAAGAGTATTATTTAATATGAATATTAAAAAATTATTATTTGTAAAATAATCTTTTTATAGGTTAAAAATAAGACTACATATTTTTAAACTTTCACAAATTTTGAATACCCGTTGTGAAAAAGTTTTTAATAATTACTATTATAAATAATTTAAAAATAAAAAATAAAATTTTAATGAAAATAATTACTAATAATAGTGACCTAATTAATTTGATCTTATAGTTTGGTAAATGAGAAGGTAAATCTTGTGTGATTTACTTGATTATACAGCATTTTGGATCTTCCTATGTCACGTGGGACCCCAACACAGCTTGCTGGCGGATGACCCAAAACTCAATCCCCAAGTCACGTGACACAATGATTCATTGTTTCACAATGTGTACCCGTTACCAGGTGAAGTAAATTTAAGCTACGATCACATAATGCGAGTGTACCAAGCATCCGAATTAGGAGCCGTTGATTAAGATTTGGACATCATGAGTGGGACATAACCTGATGTTGTCGTCGATGATGGGATATTCAAGCAGGTAGACCCATTTCGTGTGATCGATGGAAGTGATAAAATGGGTACATTGGCATCAATGGACTAGCACCCACAATTTGAAATAACAAACTCAATTTGATTAAATTAAAATTTAAATTCATGTCAAAACTTTGGAATCAATAATATCTAATCTAAATTTAAATTCTTATATTTTAATCTTCTTAAGGTTTAGTTTCTAATTAATAACGATATTGGAAAGAAAATTCAAACTTGTAACAACTCAACTCAACTTGATTTATAATTTATAAATAAAATTTGATTTGATTAAACTTAAAATTTTAATTCAAGTCAGAACTTTAAATTTGAGAAAATTCAATTTATAAATACATTATAAGAAAAATGTTATTTAGCGACGGATATTAATGACAAAAAATATTTGAATTCCGTCGATAATAGAAATTAACGACGGAAGTAATCGACGGATAGAAGCATCATAAAAATTTTTGTAGGTAAATTTACCAATGAATACTTTATGTACCCGTTAGTGAATATACTAACGGTTGGATGTGACCGTCAGTAAATTTACCTGCGGCTGTTTTATTTCTATCGGAATATTTGCAGACGGTATTGATTATTCTGTCGGTAATATTATCGACGGTTATAATTAATCGTCAGTGAATATACCAACGGTTTAGCAAATCTTAACTGTAAAGTTGATGACGGCTGTCAATATTATCGACAGTAGTTCTTTGTTCCGCTTGTAATATCGTAGATTTTAACGACGGTTTGTTATATTTTACCTGTAAATATAATAGATTTTACGGACGTACTAGTATTTTTTGTTGATAAATATTTGTTAAAAAAAATTAACGTTAAATTTTATTTCATGATCTTATAATTGATTTATAATTTCAACAGTTATAAATTATCTGTTTATAATATTTTGATGTGCTTATATATTTAATTTGTTTAAACAGAATGTTGATTAATGATATAAAGTTAAAATTATCTTAATTGATAATAAAAATATTAAATCGTACATAATAAATATTTGGAATTCAAACCAAATGATTATAACATTCTTATTGTCTTGTGACTGCGGATGATCTGAAATGCTATCCCTCCTATTCAGCTTATCCAGCTCATTTTGGAGCTTAGCTATACACTCCATTAATGTCTGCACAGTACACTCAAGCTTATTGATTCTATTAGTTACCGACCGTCTACTAGATGTCGACCGTCTGCTAAATGTTGACGTTCTGGACCGACGAAGAGGTTTATCTGAATCGATAGGACCAAGTTGATCAGTCCGTTTCCTAATTTTACGTGATGGTTGCTCTTCAGAATCGTTATGAATAAACCGATCTGTCCAGTAAGTATCACTCGAATCTTCAAATTCAAATGTTTCGGGAGACCCACCTATTGTGCATGTTTTTCTACTCTTTCCAATTACTTTATCAGGCTGATCCACCATCAGTGAATTCCTGAAATCTGAGAAGAAACCAAGAAATTACACCCTTTTAGGGGATCCTGATCTACCAAGTGAAGTTGGGATACCAGTTCATCTAATGATGAATATTCGCCTGACGATATTGCAGCCTCAGTCTCAGCATCCTCATAATGCTGGACAGAATCATCAGACACATCGCCTATAACTCCATCACTATTTCCAACAGAATCCCAGGAATAGCCCATTAACTCAGACATGCTTCTTTCCTTTTTTCTAGGATAGAGGCTTTCCTTCAAACAGTGTTTGCGTTTGTGATAAGAACCTCTTTGAATTTGCCGAATCCTTTTACTAAAATTACTTTCGCCATCATACCTACTCCCACGAGGTGAATGAGTCCGGATCGTCTGTCCAACCTTAGTCTATCTAACTCTGTCTAATAAGTATACGACATCGTTTTCACATGAAAATTGAGAACCTTCTTCGCAGATAGACAGGCGCCTGTGGGTCCCATCTACAGGCGCCGTTTTTAGCCAGAGTTAGAGCCAGTCGTAGGAAAATCAAGTCATTAACAATAACATGATATATTGGCTTTTATATAATATACGGGTTATCCAATTGTGTTAAATGTTTTTTTATTTTTATACTTCTGAACTTTTGCACGAGTCTAGATTATTATTAAAAATCCAACTTATTTCTTATAACTCTGCTAAAAACGGCGCCTGTGGATGGGACCCACAAGCGCCTGTCCATCTGCGAAGAAGGTTCTCAATTTTCATATGAAAACGAAGCCGTATAATTATTAGATAGAGTTAGACAGACTAAGGTTGGACAGACGATCCGGACTCGAGGTGAATATTCTACCATGTCATCCTGAAACTCTAATCCATCTCCACTCTCCAAAAAATTTCCACAATCCTGGAACTCATGCAGTTCAGTATAACCCTTTAAACAGTAAAAAGCATGTAATTGAGACTTCTGCAATCACAAGCTCTAAACGGTCAGCCCCGTCAGTAGAACATTGTGCCAAGGCTTTCATATACTCCAACAACTTGTTAGATTCAAACAAATCACAATATTCCCCAGTGTCCCATGTACTTGATTCTTCGTCCCTAATCCCTGCATTTTCAACCACTTGATATAGAATTTTTTCATAAGCATCCTTTGGTATGCAAGAGCAAGCCAGGCCCAACTGCGTCCGTCTTGCAACTTCTTCCAAAGCACAATTGACAGCCTTCTGGAATGCTTCCGAAGTGCCCTGTTTCTCAAATAAGGAGAAACTTGACCTAAAAGGTTTAAGCAAAGATGCTTCATTCCATGTAAATGTCCGGCTACCAAAATATGCCACCAAAACGCAGTCCTTCTTATGATACTTCATTGCTTTCTCAGAAGCATCTGTTGGATGAAATATTTGCCCAGGCCACCATGGGTAGCTCCTCACTTTACCCCAGACCAAGTCCCCCTCAAAAAGCTTGACGTCATCATACGCTGGAAGTTGATATCTGACTTCACAAGTCTCTCTTGTGCTTCCAGATTTTAAAGCTGCTCGTTTAACAGATGCATCCTCAACAGTCTTTGACTGTCCATTGTCAGTATCCTCTTCATCAGTGTCCATTTCTTCCTCTTCATGTGAAGGGATCTGTTCGGTATCACCAGCGGGTTCTTCAACCAATATTTCTTGCAACACAGCTGAATCAGTCTGGAATGCACTCTCATTTAAGCCTTCTTCAACTTTCAATTGCCGATCCTCTCTGTTTGTAACTTGAGTACCTGATTCTGTGCTTACACAAACTGCTGGCCTTTGCTCTCCTATCTTTTTCTCCTCCCTACCTTCCTCAGCAAGCGTGATGTGCTCTGGGAATCCTTCATACATTGTCTGCGTCTTTGGATGCTGGACAGTTCCTAAGGAAAAATTGGAAGCATGGACCCTATTTAAATAAACTTCACAATCCGTTTGTTTCACTTCCTCTCCAAGAACTTGAGTGGAGTGACACAAAGTCGTTGGATGCATATAAGTGCAGCCTTCTGTTTGAGTAGTCCCATTAACATCGTCAACTTCCATCTGCTGTTCTGTAATGATAGTTTTTCCCTCTTGGAGCAGGCCAGCTTGTCCAGGATCATTAACTTTTCTATCAACTCCAATTCCCTCCTCTACCTTACCAAAATCACTATTCATTTCAGAACTCAGAAGCACATTGCCCATAGTGGGTGTGGCTTCAACTCCAAGAATTTGGGTCACTTGGAATGAATTTTGTGAATCTGCAAATGCATTACAGTGGTTTTCAATGTTTTCATTGCATGTCTCGATCATTCCCTGCTGTTCTTCCACTGAAAAATAAAAATTGCCATTAAAAACATCATTGTCCATACCTTCAATATTAGGACACGTAATCTCCTGCCTGTCCACCAGTGCAACTTTGGACTCGATAGTGGTTTGTGCTTGGTCCTCCAAAGGTTTGGAGGGTGCATTATCAATGTCATCCTTCTGTTTTGAGACTGAATCTCTTTTGGGACAGTATATTGTGTCCTGCAAAGAACTATTAGTAGAGGCAGTGTCATCTTTGATGAGAGTATTCTCCAACGCATTACTAGAAGGTTCTTCGGCATGTGTATTTGAAGCTTCAGTTTTAACCAACACACCCTCCTCTTCACCAATAGCGTAAGCTACATTGGAAACTTCCACTACATTTGCAGAAGTCGGATCTGCAATTTTAGTTCCAGTATCTCGACTTTCTCCACATAATACATGAGCCTCCGGTTTCTTTGATTCTTCCACTGGATTTTCTCCACCGCCATCTACTTCCATAGTACACTCTGAAGGCTTGTCAACCAATTCAGGCATCTCTTCAACAACAGCTCGAGTTTCAACTACTGAGCAATCTAGAGACACTGAAGCACCTCCTCCCTCATTTTCAACACTTCCATCCTGGCCTTCACTTTCAGATACCCCTAAATTTCCAGAACCAACACCCTCAACAACATTAACACCACAACTCTCTGCACCTTCCTTCGCCAATTCTCCTTCCAAAGCCTCTACTGTCAAAACAACCACAACTTCTTCAGCGTGAACTTGAGTGTCACCTTTATTCAATGAAGAGTTCTCAATTATACCTGCCATTCTACCAGGCTGTCGCTCAACATTATCAATCTCAATCTTCTGTGAACTTTTATCATCAGTATTACCACCTCCACCAACATCAATGGCCAATTCTCCATTCAACAAATCGCCAACTACTTCACCTCCTTTAGATTCTTCAGCCCTAGAAGAGCATCCGACCTCAACATCATTTCCTACATTCACCACGTCAGCTTTTGAATCCTTAATAACTTCTGCACCCAATTCACCAACCAGAGCCCTCCTACCATCTAAATCTTTTACCTCTCTTTCCGAACCCATCTCGGTTGATCCATCGCCGTCATTAGCTGCTTCCCCACTTGAATTACCTCCACCCCCAGCTGCAGAGTCTCGTATAAAAACACTATCAACGTAAGTATCAGAACCCGTAACCCCAACCATTATATCAGCACCATTACAAAACCCCCTGTCCACTAACACAACCTCTTCTTCTGTAGACTCCTCAACTTGACCTTGCTCCTGCACATCACTGGAAACCGACAAATCAAGTCGGGTTTTCTCACCATCAACAACCTCAACATCTTCCCTAACCTTCTGTCTTGGACTCTTTCGAAGTATCACTAACAGAAATACCGTTCTCTTTTTATTCAACCATCTTAAACACTATCTGGGTCGATCTCAAAATCCACAAAAGATTGCTGCTTCATCACGAACAAGAAAATAAACGACATTAAGAGAATGATAAACCCTAACAACAACCCAAAGAAGAAAGATATTAAAAAAACTTAAATTTTTATAGCTAAAATCAAGAAGACGCTTTAGACAAATAAAAGAAGCACTTCCGAAAGATGAATTCAAAGAAAAGGGTGTGTTATAAGTAAAAGATCGTTCGTGTACCTGTTCCTCTAGATCTTAGTATCAGTGGTGAAACTACTAATAAGTCATTGCAAAGTGTTCTGTACTTTAGGGGTTCTAAACTAAAGGCTCGACATAAATGTTTCTCTTTGTCTTTTTACACCCTCAAGACTTCCCCGCCAATTCTTCTCAATTTCTTCAATGGCGATTAGTTGTTTGTGAAATTTTACAATTGTCTGTCAGATATACTGTAGATGCTTTCACTGTCGGGTTCATTCATGTCTACTGATACAACATCTAGATCTTCTGGAAGCTCCATACCATCAATAATGGCAACTCGAGCTATATTACCATTCTGTCTTTTGCAATTTCTTGCAAAATGCCCGATTTCACCACAAATATAACATTTGCACTTATTTGTTGGTGGTTTCCGGGTTTTAAATATTCTGACGAGAGTTTGGTGTGGCTTCCCTTTATAAGTTCTAGCCTTTCTCACTCCATACTTCTTTGTTCTAGGGTAATCTCTTGGTATAGAAATTTCTTTACAGGAACTGAGATCTTTAAGCCCTCTTTGCATTGCAGCTTTCTTACATACCTCCGATAGATACTGATACGTAAAATGTATTCGTGGAAATACCCCTACAACATTGCCTGGGTGTTTCTGCTGGAATGCTTGTTCTATTTCTTTGCCATATAATGGTGGCAATTTTCTAAAGAAATTTTCAGATAGGGTTTCCAATGTTAAATTGAGTTTCAAATACTTAATTGAGCAAGCTTAAGCTAACCAATATTAATTTAATTTAATTTAATATTATTTATTTATCAAATAATTCATTCAAATAACACGTAAAAACGTAATTAATATTAAATATTAAATAATTGGCATTTAGACTTAACCGCCATTGAACTAATTCGAATTGCCACATTTTGATCTTTTTTTTCTCGCTTTAAAACTCAAACTTGATGTACTATTTTTACCAATGCTCAGTCTCTATTTCTTGTTATTCGAAGAAATGATACGGAGGACCAATCTGAAGTTAGTTTACTTGTTGATGACTGGAAGTCTTTGTTAGCTTCTCGCCCCAACATTCGCATTTGTTGGATTCGTAGAACTCTTAATCAAGCCGCATACCGTTTGACGAGGATTTCTTTATCTTTTAGTTCTTTTATAATTTGGAACATTATTGCAGTTTGTATTTAGTTTCTATTTGATTAACTAGATAAGTATTTTATCAAAAAAAAATCAAGCTTGATAAGTCTTGGTCCAAAATTTTAAAATTTTAAAATAAAAGTAAGAATATTTTTAAATTTTAAATTAAAAATAATCAAAATTTAACCGAATTTAATCAAACTCAATTTGAGTAATGAGCCTTCCAATTGTACAAACTTCAGCCCAAACCTATATTTGAATATAACGGACTAAGTAAAGTCCATTTTAAGACCAACCTTAATTAAATACTTGTATTTTATTAAAAGAGAAAGTTACAAATATTGCATGACACTTTTTAAGGGATTAGACCAAATTATGTTATAGTTTTGTTACATGATAGGACATTCAATTTGTAACAAGAATAATATGTTTAAAGTTGCCTGACCTTTAAAGTTTTTTTTTTCAATTCAATTTCTTTAAAAGTTTTCAATTCAATGATCTATTTTTTTAAATTTTAACAATTCACTTTTAGATTTTTTTTAATAATGCGACATGTCCACTAAATATCATATGAAAATATACACGAATGTATGTGTTATTATTATTATTATTATTATTATTATTATTATTATTATTACCACTATTTTTATAACTATCACCACTGCTATTGTCACTGTCACCACAAAACAACTATTATTATTGTTATTATTATTATTGTTGATGTTATTATTATTAATATTTGCATTATTAATAATATCATTATGAACTCTCTCGTTCTTCATATTTTTGTTATTACTATTATTATTGTTAATATTGTTATTTTTATTATTCATTCTCCCCCTCTTTCTTTCTTGATCTCTCTGTTTCTCTCTTTCTTTTTATGTGAATTATTTGGAAATAATCTCTTTACTGATTATGGATAAAGCTATGTATTATTAGACTTCTCAAGATCTTCCATATCAACAGAATTCATACCAAGTGTTGTTGTTGTTCAAACCATATATTTTATTTAATTAATAATATTAATATTTTAAATAAAAATTAAGAATTGTCCTAAAATTTTATAAGACTCCATATTCATTAACTCTAACATTTAGAATTTACACATTTTAAATAAATTTTGAAACTCAAAAATTAAAAAATTTGAACGCTTGATTTTACGAAATTTATTCGATATTTTAATATTTAAAAGGATTATAGAAAATTTTCTGCTCATTTGATTACTTTTATCCACATAAAATATTAACATTTTCATTAATTTTTAATAATATTAATGTGACTGAAATGATATACATAATTGATCGATCTCAAATCTCTTATATGATTATAGAAATTGTCATATAATAAGAATGGTATTATTAGGTTGGGCTTGTATTCACCAAGACCCATATTCATCATGAAAATTTATGTTTTGGTTCATAGTAAGCTCTAAACTTGATCTATCTAAAGTCTTGTAGCTCGAACTTAGGTGCGATTGGATTTAAATTGTCTAAAACTTAATTTAATTTAGCCAAATGTAATTAACTTTTTATTTAAGATTTAAAACTAAATTTGTTTTATTTAAAATTTATGACTTTTGGTTTTGAACTTAGCTAAACAAACTCAAATTTAAATATAATTCAAAGTTTAAAAAATAAAAGAAAAACTCAAACTTGGCTCAAAAATCAATCAACTCGAATCGAACCGTTAAATGTTAAATTGTCATCTCTAGCAATGCTAACCATAACCAAATAAAAACTACTCAATGTAATAACTGAGAGGGAGAAAAAAGAAAAAAACTATTAGAAAATGGAAGCTTTAAATGAAGTAAAAGTTCCATGGAAGCAATGAATGAGTTATGAGTAAGTATTAATTATATTAATATAATAAAAAAATAAAAGAATATTATCAGACACCTAATTTCTGATAAATAACAAATAATTTTTTAAGCATAAAAAATATATTTAAAGAAGAATCATGAGTCCTCTTTCTCCTCCACCTTACTGGTTATTGCCTGATCAAGCCCTCCTCTTAGCCAAGAAGCTTTCTTCTCATTTGACAATTGCACCTATTCCACAACCATGCACTTTGTATTTATAATATCAATGAACTATTAAGTCAAATAACAATGGAAAAAAACAATTTCTTTATTGGTTAAAATATATAGAATTCACTTGTGTTTTATTCATTTTTTAATATTACTATTTAAACTGTTTAAAATAAATTATAAAACTAACATTTTTAAAAAGTAAATTTCCAAGTTTTTAATAAAAATTACAATGTAATTAAATATCATATAATACATTAATCAATTAATTTATCAACAATACATGTTTTATTTATTTTAAAATATATTTGTATCATTTGAAATAACGCAAAAAATATTTTGTGATATAAAATATAAAAAAGAAAAACTTTTTTAAAGATTTTATTAAATTATTTAAATAAAATTATCGTGTTACTGTCTATTTGTTATTTAAAATTAAAATATTAAACAAAATTTAATAATTTAAGATGATAAGAGTATTATTTACTATGAATATTAAGAAATTATTATATGTAAAATAATCTTTTTATAGGTTAAAAAATAAGTCTGCATATTTTTAAACTTTTACAAATTTTGTATATCAGTAGTGAAAAAGTTTGTAGTAATTATTATTATAAATAATTTAAAAAATATAAAATGAATTTTAATGAAAATAATTACTAATAATACTGACCTAATTAATTTAATCTTAGAGTTTGGTAAATGAGAAGGTAAATCTTGTGTGATTACTTGACTATAAAGCATTTTGGATCTTCCTACGTCACGTGGGATCCCAACACAGTTTGCTGGCAGATGACCCAAAACTCAATCCCCAAGTCACGTGACACAATGATTCATTGTTTGTGCTCACACTGTGTACCCACGTTACCATGTGAAGTAAACCTAAGCTACGATCACACAATGCGAGTGTACCAAGTACCTGAATTAGGAGCCGTTGATGAAGATTTGAACATCATGAGCGGGACATAACCTGATGTTGTCGTCGGTGATGGGAAGATGTGAGCAAGACCCATTGCCTGTGATTGATGGAAGTGATAAAATGGGTACATTGGCATCAATGGACTAGCACCCACAATATGTTGCCCTGGATATACCTGAGGAACATGCCCGTTCACGTACGACCCTCCTGTATAGCTAAGCCTCTGCCCACCATTACAAGTCAGATTTGTTTGTGTCCAACTTTTTTTTTTCTTGATTAATAAACATAAATAAAGTAGTATTGGGAAGAAAATTTAGACCCGTAACAAGTTAACCCGACCCGATTTGGACAAATTTGAATATAAATTGGAATTTTGGATTTAAGTTATATTGACTTGAATTGATTTTTGGTTTATTCTAATTAAAAATAATATTTAAGATGATTTGATAAAAAAAATCAAAATTTTACCGATTCAATTTGAAATAATAACAACTCAATCAAAGTTGGAAATTTAAATTCATGTCAAAACTTCAAAATCAAGAACATCTAACCTAAATTTTTATTCTTATATTTTAATTTTCTTAAGTTTTAGTTTCTAATTAGTAAAGATGTTGGAAAGAAAATTCACGAGACTCTTACCGATTCAACTTGACTTGATTTATAATTTATAAATAAGATTATATTTGATTAAAATTAAAATTCTAATTTAAGTCAGAACTTTAAATTCCAGAGATTTCAATTTATAATTTATAAATAAAGTTTGATTTAAACAAAATCGAAATTCGAATTAAACAAAATTAAAACTCGAATTAAGTCAAAATTTCAAATTTAGAAGAAATTTGATTTAAATTTAAGTTTTTTAAAATTATTTTTATTAACTTTAATTAATTTTTAGAGATAGGGTAGATTGTGAATGGAATAACTTACTTGATTGTAACTCATGCTAGTGGAAATGTAGGTTGGAGAATACCTAAGCCAAAGAAGACAAACATCAAAGAAAGCAGCTTTAGACCAAAGTGGAAGCAAATCGTTAATCCGAGAGATGAAGATATAGAAAACGAGCAATATACCCATAAACAGGAACAGCTTGGTGGTGATGGTGGTGAAACGGCGGCCCCGTCGTGTAGTACCACTGCACTTGATTGGCCGGAGCTTTCAGAGAAGACCTTGATCTGATGGCTGATGTTAAATGTGAACAATGTCACAATTAGTTCAGAACAGAGCAGACCAACTCACTTGCATGTCATATCAGTATCCACAAAACTGATTCATCTTTTCAAATGGAAACTGATCGGCATGATCAAGCTAATGAGTGCCCAGATTAAGATGAAGCTTCAAAGTTCCAGATTAAGAACTTGAAATGAAGAAATGATACCTTGTTGAGGAGGAGTGGTGTTTGCAGACCTCATCGGGCGCCGAGCACCGAGCGACGCCAGGTTGCAGTTGGCCCGACGGCCATTGATGATCGGAGTCGGATCATCACAAGCTTTCTTTGCAGCTTCAGGATATTTAAACGTTACCTATGAACGAACACAAACATAGAACACAAACTCACAAACCTAAAAAGACTTGACATCTTTTTAGTTCTCATTCCTGCAAGAGAAGACTTACAAAGCCATAGCCTTTGGATCTACCGGTGACCCTATCGGAGATAATCACAGCTTCCAAGATCTCACCGTACTTTTCAAAGTGCTTTCTCATGGCCAACTCCGGAGTCTCCCATGCCAACCCTCCAACGAACACTTTGGTCAGTGTTGTATCACCGAATGCGAATTGCACAATATCGTTGCTCATGGTAATCCTATCTCTCTCTTATACACAGAGGTACACACGTCTTCTTCTTCTTTTAGCAGTCAGATACAGCTCGATCACCCGAGAATTATGGTCGGAAGCGGCATTTGAACGGAGAAAGAACAGAAAGAGAGGTATTGAAAAAGGGTACGGGACAAGGTGGCGAGTGAACACAATAATGAAGAGACAGAGAGGCTTCTTACATGTGGAGCTTATACCAGAGACCAACATAAAAACGACATATAGAAATGACGTTTAGTGAAATATTGATTGTCTAAATCCCAATTCGAATTTACGACGTTTGATTTAGTAAATAAGTTCTTCTATTCAATATTTTTTTTATTATGTCTTATAAAATATTAACCATTTATTTTATAAAATTTACGTAAAATTTACGTAGTACATATATAAGACCCACATAAATAAATGACTGAAATTTATTGGACACAATAAAACATCATAATATTGGACAAAAAATTTAAACTCTTTAGTAGACAAGATCTTATGTCCAATATTTTCTTGTTTTAGTCTGTCTCATAAAATCTTAACTATTTATTTTGTCGGACTTACGTAAAATTTACGTAGGACTTATATAAGATCCACGTAAATAAATAGTTTAAATTTATTAGATGTAATAAAATATTATAATATTGAAAAAAAAATTTAGGCTCTTGATTTAGAAGGTACAAACTCTAATAGTTACACGACCACCTTAACTTTTGGTCTTTGAACATTCAGATCACCATGTATGAGTCTTGTCAAGGTTACGTTACTTATCATAATGACAAGTGTCCATAGGATTTGGAGTGCTCTGAGCTGGATGGCTCGTGCAGCCAAGGAAGTCGAGGTGACGACGACGATGATGATGGTCACGTCGTCGTAGAAGGTGAGAGAGAGACCAATATGATAAGTAAATATTACAGAAGATGCCCATATCCATAACCATTGAACGTCCAAGTTGTGTCAGAGACACACGACACAAACATAAGTGAGTAGTCGTCGTCGTCATCGTCACATCACCGCCTTATAATCACCGGTCACGTGGAACCAACGTGTCGGCCTCTATATCACGTGCCTGCTTGCTAAGTGCTCCTCCTCCACAGCCGTGGACGTTTCTTGGGAGAGCAGTGTGACTCATTTTGGCAATTTGGCCCCTTTTGTTGTTTGTGCTTTTGGGATTTGGAATCATCAATGAGCTGTTTCATCTTAAAATGCGTCCAAAATTAAAAGTTTATTCTAATATTTTAAAAATCGGTTCAAAAATTAAACTGATAAAATAAAATTTAAACAATTTAACTAATAGATCGTTATAACATTATTTAAGAATTAAAAATTTTAAAATATAATTAAAATGATCATATTTATCGAATAATTTAAAATTTTATTTAAAAAATAAACTTATTTAAAAATGTAATTTATTTTAATTTATAAAAAATAATTAAATTTCAAAACTAGTCAATTATTTAATAAATTTATCAATTTTTAACAACAAATATTATTAAAATAAATCGAACCAAAAAATTAAAAATTAAAATAAAAAATTAGTCGATTTTAGCATTTTAATGCTAAACCAACCAAACTAATTTGCTTTTTTAATTGTTGATTTAATGGTTGACACTTTTTTTCAAAAGTGTTTAAATTGATTTATCTTAAAATGTAGTACAATCACTTAAAATTATTTAAATATCTAAGGTCAAATTCCAATTGGTTAAAATATAACTTAACGGTTCATTTCGAACTAGATCGAACCATATCAATTTTCCTTCCTTAAGCGATCTCTAATCATAATAGAATTAGAGATGGCAATAAGTTGGGCTTGAGTTGGGCTGAGTCTCAACCTACTAAGGCCTAAGATGTAAGCCCAAGATTGAGCCCAAGTCAAGCCGGCCCAACTTGATTTAAAAAAATTTATATTAAAAATGGAAAACATCATTTTCCTTATAGGTGTTGGGCCTTAGGCTGAGATGGGCCTAGGCAGCTCAAGCATGAGTCCCAATTTGTTTAAAGAAATTCAGGCCCAAGGCTAGGTTATCCCAGGAAGCTAATCAAATACTGTCTTTGACCATGCAATGCTTTGGAAGTAGTTCCACAAACAATGATCAAAGTTCAGGTAGTGTCTCAGGCAACTCCTGATTCTTAGAAGAATCAATCTTCTCGGATCATCACTGTGGATCATAGAATCAGGAATTGAGCTTGAATATGAACATGCTAGACAGAATTAGGAATCCAAATTTACAGAAATAAGACAAACTTCCTTTACATGGTCCGGGAACTAAGTACTAAATAAGGAATCTAAATTTACAGCACCTTAGTTTCAGCATTGAATCAGTTCTGTTGAGGAGTGAACAACAAACCAAAGCCTCAAAAATATATAACACTTTGGATTCAATCAGTTAAAACACTGCAAAAAGATGCTATGATGTTGAAACTAAATGATTTATCACCTCCATAATCCACTGAATCAGTATCACAAGGCATTAGCTGTTAACTCCCCTACTTGTTCCCTTGCATGGATGGAATAATCATATGCTGCCCTTGCTGCCATAAAACAACAGGAAACTCATAAGTATCACGATCACAAAGTTTGATAAATGCAAGCATATCTTCAAATTAATTCTGATAATGAGCAAATTCATGATCAAAACTTCATTTTTGCATTTGTCTTGGTGAAATATTGATGTACATTCAAATCGATTGTCTCATAAGGCAACACTGAATTTGACAACTGTTTTCTCAGCAGCATCCTAAAACGTACTACATTATGTTGGAAGAAGAATAAGCTCACAGTCAAGCCAAGCGTCCATGTAACAAGCTAAAAGTTAATAGTTTGCTAAGTTCTTAACCTTAACGATGTTAAGAATAAACTTTAGATAACCCACAAACAAGATTAAGACCTCACCAAGAATACTAAATCAAGTAATTGAGACCGATTCTTTGACTATAGAGAACACCAAGAATTGAATTCCATTATCAGGTCTAGCATATAATAGCTCCCTCATTAAACCTTCGCGATCCCGAGTTCAACCATATAAAACAACAAAACTGTTTCTAGAAATAGTACATTTTCATGGGACAAGAAGAAAGGTCAAATAAAATACACCACTATTACAAGTCAATTCATCTGCATGATGGTTCATACACCATGACATGGCAGAGATTGTCAAGTTCTTGAATATTCATTTTGTCACACATCAAGTAAGTCCTATAACTGCAAAGTAATAATCTTGCCTTCTGTGGAAGAGAAAATGGTGCCGAGAAGGATCCAACATAAGAAACCATAAAGTTCCCCAAAGCATAACAGACAATTTATATCAAGTTCAAATCTTCTCAGAAGGTGTTGGAACACGTTGATAGGGATGGGAGGGAATTGGAAAATCATCAAGAATACATAAGAAACAGCAGGCAAATCAAATAGACTGTTAGAAAGATATACAAAGATGCAAGGATAAGTACATAAAAGTATATATATGTATATACACGTGTGTGTGTGTAACTAGTGTTGCATCCGTGCTCAGTGCTTGCCCTCCTTGCATAATCTCTCATTTCTTATGTGTCAGCCTACCAATATCGTATCTCAGTACAAAGTTGAGAAAAACTGTTGGACCAAAATTTTTCTCAGAACTTGTGTAAAAAATAACGATAAGAAGTATCAAATAAATCAGTGAAGCAATGTGCCTTGAGATCCAGAATATTTCAAGAATGTAGCCCTCTATAAGCATACATGATTTGTTTCTAGACTTCTAATGAGGCTAAACAAACAAAGCATCTTCAGTTTTCTCTCATTAAAGACTAACGAGCATTTATAGAGGTTGAATAAGATAGTTAAATAAGTATCCCAAAAAGTAAAGCCCTGGAATGTGGTGCCTGACAGATGAACCATCAACACCTCACCCAGGGCATGCAACGTACAGAAATACAAGCTAATTTGTCACACCTCCGGCTAAATTCAGATTTCCATTTTGACAATTGTTAATTCCACTTATTTTGTTTTGTAACAAAAATGTCGAGAGAGAAAAGGCAGATTACCTGTGGACTCATGTAGTTCAACGATCCCTGAAGAGCAAACTGTTATATTCATCCCAAAACGATTGCAGTAAGGAAAGATATATTAAGGAATGCTTGATATGATATTTAAGTAAATCATATCACCAGCATCACAAGGTATTTACTTCCAATCAGGTACTCTACAAACTTGCCTGTGGATTTTGAACAGGCAAACCTCCATTTGGATCTCTTTTAGCAGATCCCTTGGTATCTCCCTGCAAAAGATTGTTTATCATTTAACCTACGACAAAACATTTGCCACTAACTGCTACAACAAAGAAAGTTACAATTTAGTCAAATGTCAGAGAATTGCTTACCTCCAACTGCAACATTGTAATCATCCAGTGTAAGAAATCAGGTAGCATCACCAGCAAAAGAGGGTAAAAAATGAAATAAAGAGAGAGCGTTTAGATATAAAATTAACCTACAAACTAAAGCAAAATAATTAACCAATAAATAAGAAGCAGCATAAAAAAGAAAGAACAAACAGAAGTTCCATCAGTGCCTAGTCAATTACCTCCCTGTACCTAGCTAGGTACACCTTAAGTGGCTCAATGTAGTCTTCAAAACCTAACGTAGCCATTGCCCACAAAAGATCATCCCCATTGATTGTCTTCCTCTTCTCCTTTTGACACTTATCACTTGCCCTTAAAAAGAAAAGAAAAAAGAATTCTCAAACACATATCGCAGGTTCAGAGCCTAAATCCCAAAGCACTGAATTTCCAACATCACCTTAACCCTCTAGTTTCATGCTTAAAAGTCACTTTTCAAAATTTTCACTACCCAAAAGATAGTATGGATTTCAAAATTATTAGTGCATTCTGAAAAAAAACAAAACAGGCCAAAAAGAACACTGCAAGAAGAGAACACCAATCTAGAACCAAACTCATCCCAGAAAAGCCAAAGGTCTAAGAGACAAAATCATAGTCTTTCCAAAAAGCACAATCACAAGTCATGAACGCAAGCTAAACACTTAATAATAGATTTTGGATAAAACTCAATGATCAAAGTATCAATTACTCAATTTTCAAAAATCAAAAACAAAAAGACATGAGATTCAATGCCTTACTCGCTGGTGATAAAGCTGATAAATTCAGAGACACATTCCTGGACAGTATCTTTAGCATCCTTAGCAATCTTTCCATTAGCTGGCAATCCCTTCTTCATGATCCTACTTATGTTAGCAATGGGGAGGTACCTGTCTTGCTCCCTCATACCCGAGTGTGGGCTCTGCTCACCACCACTCTCGTGGCTCCCTCCGGCCGGACTTGTTGGGTTATCAGCCATACTGCCAGAGACACTAGAGTCAAGCACTAAGTACATATGCAAATTTATACACACACATACACCATAGCACTTTCTTTTCCGAGTTACATAAAGGAAACATCTTTATGTCAAATACAATACTCTATCCCGTGCACCCACCAAGGTTTCAACCCTGGAGGATGAGAAGGTACACCTACCTCCTTGCCTACCGATTTGAAACTGCAAGAAATGGATTTTTTTGTGTGTGTGGAAAATTGCAAGAAATGGAACTTACATTAACAAACACTTCTCTTGTTCTCAAAATCAAAGATATTAGCATTTCACCAAAATCCTAGATCAACTAAACAGTCATGATACAGCAATTCAAAACATGGAAATACATGTACATCTCCATATTCCAATCACATCCCAGAATGGGATAGACATTGAAAAACTATAATCATTTCCCAAAAATAGAAAAGAAGCAACCTTGCAGTCAACTCGGATCGGTCTGAAAACCCCTAAAGCGTACATGCTCATATTCATCAAAACAAAGTCTACAACAAACATCCAACTGAACACGAATTCACAAAGACCTGTTCCTCCATTGGAGTGTGGCTTTAGAAAGAGACACACATAAACAGAAACAGAAGCAAATACCTGTAAAAGAAGAATAAACAAAAAAAAAAAAACAAAGTGGAGATTTTGTATTTGGCGCGAGTGAGTCCGAGAGCGAGGATTGGTGGGAGAGTTGTCTTTATTGAGAGATCAGACGATGGAGAAGAAGAAGGAGATAGGAGATCGTGAGTCGAGCATGATTTGGGTGGGGTTTGATTTTCCTAAACCTTAAAGTTTCGATCTTTTGGACTGGTGCTTATCATCACCGTTGGCTGTTGTTTGGTTCATGGAAACAAAATCCTTGTACTTCTTCCCTTGTTAGTCCCCACTCCCCACCCCACTTCCTCACATATTTAAATATATTTTTAATCTTAATTCCTTATTTCATAGTCAAATCTCTTTACTCTTTAGGATAATAAATTAATGGAATAATTTTTAGAAAATTTTTAATTTAATTTAGTAATTATAATTTTAAAATTATATAAATTATATTAATATTTTATTTTCTAATGCTATATATCCAATAAGTGTTATATAAACATTCATATATTAATCATATAAGTAAAAACAAAATTTTAATTTAACTAGTATAAATTTTAAAAAATATTAATTAAATTACAAATGTTAAATTTTTTTATATTATTAAATTAAAAATTTTAACGGTAGGCACTTTTCAATTTATTATTTCATTTCTTTATATTAAAAATTCATGAATAAAAAATTATTAGATATTAATTAATTTTAGACATATATAAAATTAAAAATTACCGAGTTAATACAAATTTTAACATATAAAATATAAATAATTATAATAAAAATATCAAATTAAAATCCTAAAAATATGTTTGTCCCCTCTTTTATTTATACTAATTTTAGATTATAATTCAAAAATAATTTTATATTTAATGATTAGACCGATCTAAAGCCAACGAACAAAACTCAATGCTCAAACCGGATTGAGACTTGATAATTTCTCTTACACTTAATCAATAATAAAAAATTGGATCAGATCAGGTCAAAATCAATGAATCAAATTATATTTTGACCGGTTCGAACCTAAAATTCTAGCCCGTAATCGATCATAATGTCGACATCTAAACCACAAATTATAATAAAAATAAAGAGACATTGTTAATAATCATATACTTAAAACCCAAAAAAAAAAGGTTGTAAAAGCAAAGACAAAGGCATCCAAAACAAAGTTGGAGCTGCAGAGGCCATAATTCACTTGTCACTATGAATATGGAAAGATTTTGTACAATGTGAGAGCTTATATCTACAGGAAACAAAATGGAAACTGTTAATGAGGTAGATACTACTGAGGTTTAATGGGAGCTCAATGGTTTGAGTATTTTATACGATCTTTAGTCCGGACCTGGTGACCAAGTCGAAGATTGATATAATGATTTCGACACTAATTAAAACAATGATGAGCCATTCCAGGAAGTCTGATTTTCTGTTCTGCAGAATTTCCTGGAGAAAACGAATATTATGCTGCAGAGGAAAGGCACAATGTCACTGTCTTGGAGACAAATCCGTTTCTCCAACTTGAAGAAAGAAAGAGTAAAATCAAAAGCAATTCAGAGATTTATAACAAAAATAATACCTCTACAAACTTTAACTTAAAATCGAGACTTGCAAATCTCTGCGACAACTCGAATTCATCCCTCAGATATTCCCATATCTGAGCATATTTAGCATCCTTCCAGGCAATGTCCGATCTGTTGAGAATCAAATGTAATCTTTTTAGGTGCACAATGCAAAGGAAAACATTGGGAAGTTCTGGACCCAAGCAACTAGTGAGACTGACTATTATATTTCTATTCAGCCTGCATAATGCGCTTCTACAACCGACATTTACATCGACGCATAAAGCCATTTTCAACATTATGGGTTCTAACTGTACCTCTCAAACAGTCCAAGCTTGAGAATCACATCAGCAAGATTAGAATTTGCTTTCCCAACTAACTGAAAAAGCTTTTTGCTGTCCATGGAAAATGTTCCGGTTTTTTCCATACCACGATTTATGTCAGTAAATTCAGCAACCATTCCATCAACCTATGAGCAGATCAAGATTGTGGTAAAGAATAGAAAAAAAAAAAGACGATATAGAAGACAAACGCAGTCGATCAAAAAATTTATTGTAATAATTATAATGTAGCGATCAAAATGACATGTACCTGGCGTCCATAGTAGTCAAGAGCAATACTTTGACCAAGAACACTACCAATTGTACGTATCCCGTCAATGTTCAAGTATTGCAACATTATGTAGTCCAGTCCACCTAGCATCCACGTGCCTAAAGTAGACTTCTCCCTCACCTCATATTCTTGCACAGCACAAATTCAAGATTAATAAACTAGCCTCCTGAGAAGCTCCATAGAGAACGTAAACTCTATGAGGGATGCAGCAAGTATAATCATCAAGAAAATAAAGAAGAAGAAAAAATTAGGATGAGAAAGCAAAAAAGTGAGTGGTTACCATCCTTTCTCATTTCAGGAAGCAATCCCGATGCGTGATTCCTAGCAATTTTGAGATAATCATCAACCTCATGTTCACGCACATTAAACAAAACGATAGAGCCGTACTGAAACACTACCATGTAACAGCAATGACTTCCATGGATACAACTACCTGAACCCTGGAAAACAAGATTATTGACCTTAATGTATAAGTGACAAGAATGCAGATAACGCTTGCATAGTCAGCAAGACAAATATTTGAAAGAGCAACAATCCTTAATGATATCGTATTATCACAAGATATTTGGTATTGAATTCCAACTACCTCAAATTTTCGTGCAATTAAGCACGGATCATTCAGTGGTCTAAGATGTCCTTACCTCTGATACTATGCCGAATTAGAATATACATAAATAATGGAATGCATAAAGTATCCCCATTTCCTGATAAAATGATCTTATCAATATGGTATAAATTATTTTTCCACACCCCCCAAGCTAGGGCCACTTGGCTTTCCAATCCAATTCCAACAATGCACTTCTCGGATCGAGAAAATGAATGTGAAGAACTGAACCTTCGTTCACTAAACTTATCCACAACATCTCTCATAAAATCAAGACCAGTGCCAATATTTGTTGATAATCTGGTGCTTAAATATCAATCCCATTATGCAACAACATTTATTTATAGGAATTACAACATACGAATTGTAGAGAAGTTCAACATTATCTTCTTCTTCTTTTTTTTCAAGACAAAAAAGGAACTTACACTGGGCTCAGAAAGATGACCAAACTTGAGAACAACATAATTTGTCATACGTGAAGTTGGTGGAATAAAATTGGGTTTGTTCTGCTCCACGAGGCTCTTCAAATCCACACTACAATTAGACATTAACCATTTCACTTAGATACACACATATTAGAATTCTACTTCTTCTAATTTGAAATTTCAACAATAACATTGGTTCTTCAAAACCCGAATTTTAGCAATCTAAGCTTAACAAAGAATCATTATTTAAAAAGGTCAAAACAAAAGGCAAACCTAGTGGAGAACAAATAAGCTCGAACAGGGATTGAAAGCTTTGCATCCTTATCAACGGTGGTCCCAGTCCCATCAACACCTTCGCCAACCTCCGAGCATGAAACCGGTCCATTCCACTCCACCGCCGTGTGCTGCTGCGGTTGTTGCTGAGGCGTCGCCGATGAGAGCGAAGAAATACACCTCACAACCACAGAACTGCTCCGACAAGCACCCAACTTTTGACGGCCCCCGGAACAGAGGGCCGGAGAGAAGGACAAGAAACTCAGGGTTTTTGAAGACAGTAAACGTGAGAGCGGTTTTAGCACAGGAGGGTTTGGCTGCTGCGAGAAAAGGATTGTACGGAGCGGCAATCGTATTTTCAAGTGCGCGTCAATGGTCCGCCACATCTTTCGTTGCCTGAGAGGACACGAGAGTATCGAGTTTAACGTTGTGGGATTGGGGTTTAGACTGGGTTTAGAGGGCTGTACGGCGTTCCAACCTCCATAAAAGTTCGTTTTTCCAAATCCTAACGGGATTGGGATTTGAGGAGACCAAAACACAACACACAAGTCTGGGTTGCTTGGGATCTGTCTTCTTAAGCCTGTCGTGTTCAGATCTGCATAACAAAAGATAAGATCCAAGTTTGATGGGCTCGTGGGTCTTTTATATCAGTTTTTAATTTTACGTTAAGAAAGACGAACTCAATAAGCATAATTTATACTGCCGATTGCCGAATTAAGAGGAATATCAATAATCACAGTTTGTCAGTTTTAAGGTTGTTCCAGGAATTCGTTGGATAGAGGCTGAAGCTTTAGCCTGGACTGACTTACCAAAGTCACATAACAAGAACAGAAACCAGTATAAGATCCAAAAAAAAAACTTCAAATTTTGATTTTTTATTTAAAAAATTTCAAGTTTATTTGATATTACTCTAAGCCTATATTTGATTGGACTTATACTAGCAGAATTTTTATTAGTAGAGCTTTTTCTGTAAATCTTTTATGAGAAGAACTTTTCTAATAAATAATTTGACTGTCATTTTTTTTAAAAAAAATTTTGAAAGAGCTTTATATAGTAAACTGTTT
>JANTNU010000003.1:34773622-34790906 GCA_024752395.1 Erythroxylum havanense
TTGTACCAATCCGGTACACCAGTGAGTTTAAAACAGTTCTCCTTCAAATGCCCATTTTTCTTACAATAGTTACAAAATAATGCACTCTTGTCCCCATTATTCCATTTTTGTTTGGAATGTTTGCCACCACCATCTGTAACCCTTTTACCTCCTTCTGTATTCACTAATAGTGCATTATGATCTATCCCTTCACCAAATACCATCTGCACCTCCCTTTGCTTTTCAATTCTCAATACCATAGAATAGGCCTTATTAATAGAAGGTAATGGTTCCATAACCAATATTTGGTTCCTAACATGATCAAAGCTGTCATTCAAACCCATCAAAAATTGCATTAACTGATTCATTGCAGTCATATCAGCCAAAGCTTTAGGTGCTCCACATGTACATTGTGTTGCTGCCCCACAAGTGCATTGTGGGACAGGCATGAGGCACAAAAGTTCATCCCACAATCTCTTCAAACTAGTAAAGTATTTAGCTACTGACATATTCCCCTGTGATGCTGCACTAATTTGCCTTTGTAAGGAATACAACAAAGGTCCATTGCTTTCTCCAAACCTCCCCACCAAATCAGACCACAACTCTTGAGCAGAATTTGTGTAGATAAAAGCCTCAACTATATCCTTTGATACTGAATTCAATATCCAAGATCTAACCATATAATCAGTTCTAATCCATTTATCACATTCAATCGTGCCTGGATTAGGCTTCGGACATGTTCCATCGATAAACCCTAACTTCATCTTAGCTCCTAGGGCAATTTTAACAGACCTACTCCAACTCAGAAAATTACTCCCAGTCAGTACGGCAGTAACTAAGCTCATACCTGGATAATCTGAACCTTGGAGATATACTTGATTTTCTACATGCAGACCTCTCAATCTGGGGTCAAGAGTAGATTCAGTAGGCGATTCCACTGAGACACCGTCCATTGTTGCAACTAGCACAAGTTGAAGTCACAATCGTAAGTAGCGATTCAAACTCCCGAAACCCTACCTCTCGATCCTTCAAGGAAACAGCTACTTCCTTCACCTCCGAATAAATCGCTGCTGTAGTGGACCTCCTTGCCGTATCTGGTTCCAAACAACCACCAGCAACGATCAACGCCGAGATCGTTACCGCTCTGATACCATGTAACGAAGATCCAAGAGACAGAGAAGAAGAAAGTAAAGAATGACTCTGTATTATTTCGTATCCCTTACAGCAGTCAAAAAAACAATATATATGTGAACTGTACAAGTATATAGCTACTAACTAAAACGACAATACTTTAGTAAACAATAAATAAATAAACGTTTATCTTAACATACATAACAGGATATGATTTTTTTATACCTTTTATTTTATTTCAATTATGCTTTACTTTATCTCAATCATATATTTATGTAAGTTTTACATAAATGTATGATTGAGATGAAATAAAATAAAGTTGGAATAGAATAGAACAGAAAATTTGAGGAGTACTGAACCGCCAAATGTATAGGAGTGTATTTTATACGTTAGAAGTTTCCTGTTGACATCGCCCTCTTCCCGTCGGTCCAAATGTACCTTGGCTTATTAGAGTCAATTTGATAAACGAGGGGGTTAGAGACAATTCTTTTTTAATAAACGATGAATAACGTATAATATATATTGCATACATTATTAAGTAAAAATTTCGTTAAATGTGAGATTTAAAAAGACTCAGTCTATGCAGCCTTGAACTTTAAGTTGTCTTTCATTCTCGTATAACTAAAAAGTTACATAAAATCAAATTTAATTTTTTTAATTTCAAACAGACTTAAATTAGATATGACTTAAAACATCAAAAGGTAACTATAACTTCATCTGGCAATCAGGTCCAAGCTTAGCTTTAATTGACCTTTCGGAAGTTAATAAATACTATTCTCTACTACAAATGTCTTTTTTGTTAAAAAATTAATTATAAAATAAAAATAATTCTTTAATAAATATGATTTTTTATAATCAAAATATAACTTTTTAATAAGCTTAAATTTAGAGTTTATCAAAAAAGTTTTTCAAATGACTTTTTCAGTATATTTTTCAAATCAATTAATAAGTCTATTTTTTAATTTATGTTACCTTTATATTTTACACATAATTCTTGCAATACCTACAAACTCATCTTCATATTTATTTTTCAAACCTATTATTTGATTTTTTATATGTTTTAATATTTATTTTACTTATGTTATAATTTATACAAAATATTTGATTAGATATATTTTCATTTATATTTTATATGGTTTGAAATTATATAATAATTAACATTTTGTGCTTTGCATATTCTTTAATATACTTTAAATAATATTTATATGCATAAATAATTTTTTACAAAATAAAATACACTTAAAATTAAAAGTGCCTTATATTTTTATATGATTAAACAATCTACTGTATGAAATTCATTTTAAAAAGATATTTTTTAAATGACAGTTAAACAGTCAATTGATTTTTTAAAAAAGTTATTCTAAAAAAAGATGTACAAAAAAAAAGTTATACTAATAAAAGTTTTATTGATATAAGCCCAATCAAACAGAAGTTTAGTCACTCAAGGGTTGTTTTCATTTTTAATTTAAAATTAAAAAATTAGGTCATTCTTGATAGAGTCGAGCTTTGGGCTATTTAGGCTCGATTAGACTCGAGCTTGGGCTCCGCTACATGGGGCTCAATCACGTATCAAACCGAAACCCAAGTTTAAGTAAAAGCTGTTGGGTCGGTCTCAGGCCTGGGTGGGCCGGCCAGGTTTACTGCCACCCCTAACTACAACTCCAGCGTTGGGCTTTGAGCTTAGCCTTATGTCGTTAGTCATCAATGAAAGGTTGAACTTGCTTTATAGCCCATCAAGCAAAAAAATTGCCCTTATGGAAACTAGTCCTGGTAGGTTAATTACATAAAGGCAAAAACGAAAGGAAAAGACCGGTAGGTATAGGTCATTTGATGTTTGAAAGCGAATCTCTAAACGACGTCGCACCGAGTTCTGCCACTTAACCACCGAACTCCGAGATGAGTGGAGAACTTCCGACCGTTTCTTCCTCTTCAACCCGCGTAAACGACATCGCATGCTCCAGTTTTTTTTTTTTTTAATTCACGAGATATTTTAAAAAAATCGAAAGGACCTTTATTTTAGAAAGATTGATTCATATTCTAGAGAGGTTACTTATAAAAACATAAAACTCTAATTTTAAATTTTAAATAATTACATACATAAAAAAAAAATAATTCGAACTCGTGACTTTGACTTAAACAAGAAGAATTTCTTACCAATTCACAAATAATAAAGCTCCAGCAGTCCGGCCTTTTTTTTTTTCCTTTAACCGAAAGGATAATATTTGATTTTCATGTTACCAAAGAGAGCAGAAGTCTGTTTCTTTCTAAGTCACATCTGCTGATTGTTTCGCGAAGCAATTTTTTCCCAAGAAAGTGAGAATTTTCCCGAGAAAGAGTAAGAAAATGTCGTGGTTGAGATCCGCAGTTAACAAGGCAGTGCAGGTGGGGAACAAGAACAACCTCACTCGCGCTGTCAGGAACTACGCTGACTCCGTCGTCCAGCACGCCGGCCAAGCTGTCGCTGAAGGCGCCAAAATCCTGCAAGATCGCATTGTAATCATTTTTCAAAAGTCGACCTGTCCTTTTCTTTTTTCCTTCAAATTTTACTTCCTGGAAACTCTTGTAATCGGTTAACTGTTGCATTTAGGGGTTTTTATTGAGAGGTTTTGTGATTTTGACTTTCCTTTTCTTTCTTGTTTTGATTCGGCGATGCGTTTCAGGGGAATCGGAGCTTTAGAAGCGTTAAGCAAACAGTGAAGAGACTAGAGGAGGCTGCGGTCTCTTGTAGAGGCTCCGAGAGAGTTATGTTGTTGAAAAGATGGTTGGTTGTGCTCAAAGAGGTTGAGAAATTTGTGGCTAGTTCTGCTGAAGATAAAAGGAAGAGTCTTGAGGAACACTTCGTCAACGATGACGGTAAAGATAGTCCAAAACGATCAGCTGTGGTAAGTCAATGCATCATTAGGTAACATACCAAAATTTTGTCCATTGTGAAATTTGTTTTAGAACGATTTTGACGGAAATTGTTTTTGTGTTTTCTGCTGAATCAAGTAGGTGTTATATTTCGATTCGGATGTTGGAGGTGAGCCAATGAACTTTCGCGATGTTTTTCTTCAAAGTCAAGCTCTGGAGGGCATAACATTATCCATGGTATGGTAAACTAAGTTCAGCATTTCAGTTTCTAATTCAAGTTAAGCCTGTGATATAATAAACCTTGAAAACACTCGTTGCCAACATAGACTTCATCTTTGTGTAATGAAGTGCACATATTGGTTTGAAATTTGGAGTGTTTGCTTAATCGAAGTTGTAGACGCATAGCCCTTTAGTTCTTCTTCATCAAACACAAAAGCAGCTGTAATGTGGATGTCCTACATCCTTATGTTTAACTACTTGTTCATATAATTCCTGGGCATGAAGGTTAACTCCAGGCTAACTGTTTTCTATGATTCAGATTCTTGAGCCGCCAACTGAAGAAGAAATTTCTTTGCTTCTGGTGATGTTCAGGTGATTCTGCTTGCTACTTGATTATTAATTCAGCGGTCAAATCATGGTTTGAGATGATATTACTTTATTTGGCTATTCGTGGGGCCATTAGAAACGTATCATTTTTTATGAGGCAAAAACATTATAATTTCCAAGGCTTCATGGGGACCTTAATTTATTAGTTCTAGTTTTACAAGCAAGTACTTAGTTTAATTTGGCCATTCACTTGGATCCGCTTGGATATGTAGTGTAGCTTGGTATACATATGGAGCCAGAATCTTAGTTTAATTTCGCAATTCACTTGGATCTGCTTGGATATGTAGTGTAGCATGGTATTCGTATAGAGCCAGAATCTAGCTCTTAATATGAGCCTGAAAATAATCATACTTTTCATTTACTTTCTTCAAATATAATTACATGCAGGCATTGTTTAACTGGAGGGAAAGAAGTTCATAATGCTATTGTGAGTAGTATACAGGATCTTGCCACAGCTTTTGCAAGATATCAAGATGAAGTGCTGGTAAGAAATGAAGATGAACTAAAATCATTTTGTAAGAATTCTTCTTGGATTCATTAACAACATGCTGATGTTTGTTCTCCTGGTATAGAATATATGTTCTAAACTTGAATTGGTTAATGCTTTGAGCTGAGAATCATTGTTTGAAAAAATGACTAACAGAAGTGAGTATGAGATCCACTTAGGAATACAATGCTGCTCTTTACAATTCTGAAATAAGATGATTACATAATCCTGCTTCTCCATCAATTTGGTGAGTGGTTACGTCAAGTTGGAATAACAGGATGATTTGCTAGAGCATTTTTGGAGGACTTCTCAATGACTGCTTACTTTTCTTTTTATTCTTTTGTAATGAAAATGAAGATGGATTATTTGACCTTTCTTTCTATTTTCCTGACTTTAGGTGAAGCGGGAGGAACTGCTCCAATTTGTGCAAGGAGCAATAACTGGATTAAAAATTAGTGCTGAATTTAGCAGGTAATTGTTGAGATTTTGGTTATCTCATCTTTACTGTGGCCCATTTCTTGTTCTTGCTCTGTGAAATTGATTTTGAAGTTTAATTTGACTCTATGAAACTGTGCAGTTTTATGTTTTCACTGCAGTATGTATTTGAATTATGATGGATGATGATGGAGTGGAGGAAAGTTATTTTTCCTTGTTAATTACTCAGGAAACCAAAATAATGTGCAATGATAGTTACTCATTTGTTTTACTATCTGTGCAAGTTAAGGAAACATGCTATGGGTCATATTCCGACCTCCGAAATCCTTAGCACATAGTATATTGAATATATGAAGGAAAAATGTTAGTTGATGTTTCTTAATATGTTATTTGATGCATATTTGGTCACAGAATAGATGCTGAAGCCTCAAATCTGAGGAATAAACTTGATGAAATTAGTGGCTCACAGAAACCATTGGATGAAGGTCAAGAAAAAACTTCTGATGAAACTAGTGAAGATGCTATTCAGGTGAGCTGAATAAATTGTTCTCTTTTTCCCTCCCTTGTATTTGGAGTGACCATAATAATGGCTTTCATGCTAGCATGCTGATTTTTAGTGTATTTTATTTTTTCTTGGACAATGGTGACAATTTATTTCTCCTCTGTCATGTCAAAATTATGCGTTCTGAGTTAAGATTATTCATGGCAGGTGTTTATACTATTTTCCAAATGGCCCTTATCAAGTCCAATAAGAATAACTGGAAAAGATACACAAGGCTACCATGATACTATCAAAAAATCATTGAAGTTATATAAAAAAGTTGGCCCAGAAACACAATGCGTTGCAACTTGCATACAAATAACTTCCTGATTTCTGATTTCATTCTTGAAATCGCCTTAAGCCTGAGAATACCTGTAGAATCTTGTCTATTTTTATGTGTTAATAGAGGCATGTCGATGTTGGAAAACTATGAATAAATGTGTATAATGTAGGTCCTGAGAAAAGCTCTCGCACAAATCCGAATTTGTTCCAAGTTAGAAGGACTTCTACTGAGAAAGAAAAACTTGAACTCTGGAGACTCTCCTGAGATTCATGCTCAAAAGGTAGGCTATGCTTGCACTGTTGGATTGTCTTTTATAGTTACATGCTTGCCTTAAAGGTTTTGATATGCTTTCTGTCGTTGTGTCATCAACTGGATACAGGTTGACAGTTGCTGTTCTCGCATTTTTCTTTTCGTGGAACTTGAATATATATCATAATATTGGTGCCTGCTTGGATGTCTCTTCATCTCTTTACTTTTCCTTAAAATTGATACTCTTGAATGTGGTTTTGTCTTGCATGAAGGGTTATTTTTTATAATATTTTTTCTAATATCAACCGGAGATGATATTTATCCCAGACTACAAAGCTGTGTCCATTGTCACTCACCTGTTTTTCTTTTATGAGCAGATTGACAAGTTAAAGGTGTTGTCAGAATCTCTCGCTAACTCCATGAAAAAATCTGAAAAGCGTATACTAGATAGCAGGTATAGAACCTAATTGAAGCACGAATCATTTTCTCTAGTCTCTTGACTTCCACCTCGTAATTGGGTGTGTAATAATAGTTGTTTATTCAGGCTTTGTCTGCCCTTTTTTAGTTATATTACTGGAAATATTATATCACTGCATTAAGATGTTCCATGAATTCTATGCGTTTGAAGGAAGATCGAGTTAAAATTATGTTTAGAGAACATGGATTTTTGGTTGGTGACTTGAGATCTAGCTCATGATTCGGTCCTAGTTTTAAAAAGAATGATGATCTTAGTTACTTGGAGGAATCGGTGAATCATGTTTTGTCTCATTTTAAGGAAAATGATGCATGTCCCAATCATCATGCATATAAATAATGGTGAACAGATGAAATGAGTAAACTAGAGGGAGACTCATGTTGTTTTCTCTTTCTTTTATCCTCCTGTATTTGGCAGATTGCAAAAGGAAGAGGCACTTAAAGTTCGTGTTACCAAAGCTGACGAAGCTAATGGAAAAGAGAAGGTAGTGTGCTTTTGCATCAATATTTTGGATTCTCATTTGTTGTTAGATCGCTCTATGATTCAAACCTAGTCGTAAAGCCCTTGGAGGTTAAATCAAAATAATCCAAGGATTGCACTATAAGGTGCAACCCTGGGTCATTTACTTGATCAGAACCTAAAATGAATGGACCTAAGTTAACCTATATGCCATGCTATGCAAGCTAATTGGGAAAAAGAGGGGTTTTGATTTTTGAAATCATTAATTGAACTAAATTGAATTATAAAATATATTTTTTTGGATTTTAGAAAACAGAAAAATTAAAAACAGGAGATTAAACAATGATAGAATCCTCTTGAAAATGAGCTCTGGCTATCATAGTCGAAATTGATTTTAGTGGGAATAGGAATCACTAAGCTTCAAAATGGTAAACCGTAAAGTACTCTTTAAGTCCAAGATCTTAATCAATGGAACTCCATTTCTTAAGATCTTGTTAAGGGCTCTTAGTGTGTGTAGTAGGATCAGCCAATGCAATAGGTCAAACGAAATCTAGAATCAACTCAATATCAAACATAATCAAGCAAGATAAGACAAAATCAAGAAGATTACAAATAGACATATATGAAACTTCATATATTTAAGCTCAAAGTTCTACATAAACTAATCCAAACTACACATAATGAATATCCAACATTTGATTAAAATTATAATTAAGTAGCTCAGCTACAAATTACAAATCCTAGACCTAGGAATTTATAAATTCATAGATGAACTATGGATTAAACTGCTTCCCTTTAAGCTCATTGAATTCTAGCCATTGCTACACCTTCAAGAGGAAAAGAAACGCCTAGCCACGCATTGCACTCAGAAGCTTTACAACTGGGAATGAATTTGAGTCACCCACGGTGGAGGTTTGACAGTGGAAAAATGGAGGAAATTAGGGTTAAACGAGAGAAAGATGAGAGAGGACTAAGATGGTTGCTCTTCCCTCTTGAGTTCATATGTCACTTATCTCGAAATAGGGTTTCTAAATTGGTATTCGTGTCGGTTTGCACGAATGGGTAAGTGTTCGGGTCTGGGTTGCTGATTCGAAGGTTTCGCTGCGACAAAGTCAATCAGCAACCCAGACACTTCGCCACGATGAACTTTTTCCGAGAGGTCTTCTTGCTTGATCTTGTGACTTGCAATTTCTTGGTCTTCACTCTTGACTCTACTTCTGGAGTGTCCTGTAATGAAAAGCAATAGTTTGCAATATCAATTGTCCTAGAAACCAAGTGAGTGCAATTACTAACTAATTATAACAATTTTACCCTCAAACTACATTAATTCAAAACAAGCACACTTAAGTTAAATTAAGCACAATATCCAACAAAAAGAGCCAAAAAAGAAACTGCATTTTTAACTCAGGATTTACTGCAAATTTTCGGAAGTCTTTTGTTTAAAAGCGATATATCTTCCTGTGAGAAGTTGTGCAGTGGGAGCTATACTGTTGAAATTTTGTGCCCTCTTGCGCAAGCTTTTGACACGATTTTGCTATGTGAGTGATATTTTACTTTTACCTATTTAACGCTTGGGACTTGGCTTTAAGTAACATTGATACATACATACATACATACATATATATATATATATATATATATAGGCATTCTGATATATTTAATCAAGTTCTTTTGCTATTCTAAGCGTTGCCGTCTGTTTGGTTTGATTGGCATATATGGAAAGGTCTTTTCAGTTAGCTGCATAATGTTCCTCAGATAAGCCATTGCACATTAGAAGTTAGAAATTCTTTTTATAACGCTTTACTTGAAAACTTTATTTCTTCCCAGGCATAGCTTTCTTCATGGTTTATGATCTTTCTAAGCTTTGTGCTAGGCCCACATAGGAAGAGAAATAGATGCTACTGCTAAGCATGCTAGAGTTTTGTTCCCCTTATTGTAATGGAAATTTTATTTTTCTTTCCGTTCTTTCTAGGAAATATCAGCTGAGATTGCAGGGCTTGAAAAAGAAAGAGATGAACTTGAAGCTCAACTGAAAAAGGTTTTTCCTCTTTCCCTATTCTCCTGTTCAAGTCACCCCTTCTCCTTCAACTGACTGCTGGTTTGGTACCACTGTAACTGGGATTTGTTTTATCATATTATACTTCGGAATATACTTATTTTAATGTTAACGCTGCTACATAACTTATTTTACTGCATAAACTTCTGGTTATCAAATACTTTTCGCAAAGCTGATGTAAAATTGATTGATGTTGAAATTGGAGAATTAGAGATCTGATGTTTAAGTGGCATCAAAACAGGCTTAAAACAACTTCAATTTTATAGTGGCATATCCTGATTCCATTTCTGATGGACTTCTGAACTAGTTGCACCCCATGTATTCTCTGATTTGTAGGCATTCTTGTACCCTTTTGAAACTAAAACATATGAATCATTCAATGGATTGGTCAATGAATTATTTGAACTGATATGCTTGCTCTAGAATTAGCTATTTATACTTTAGTGATGACAAGTACATAATGACTGTTCATTCTTTTAGGTTAATATCTCTTTGGCTGCTGCAAATGCACGCCTTAGGAATGCCAGGGAAGAAAGAGATCAATTTGACGAAGCTAACAATCAGATTCTGGAGCATTTAACAACAAAGGTTTTGAATTTTCTTCTTGGGCATTCTTTCTAAATTTATGAGCTTGCAATTATTTAGTGCGAGGTCTTTGGTCTTCTCATTATTTGCATGTTTGTTGTTTTTTCTTAATCTGTTTGTAGGAAGATGAACTGTCAAAATCAATTTCTGCATGCAAAATAGAAGCAGATGTTCTCAGCACATGGATTAATTTTCTGGAAGATTCTTGGACTCTTCAACGCTATGCTACAGAAAATAAGGAGAAGCAGGTCAAGTAAGTAATATTATGTTATTGAGTTGGTGACATTCCCCATTTCTATACTGTAGTTGATTTGTTTTGCCTGTGGAGGTTTATGAGGGGGAGCAAATTTATCTTTGTTGTGTCTCATTCCTCATTACTGAAATTGCCTTCCAATCTTGTGGATGATTGTTTACTCTTTCAAGTGATGAGCTGGGGAGACACGAGGAGTATTTTACAAATTTGGCTATCCAACTTCTCTCCGATTACAAGGTTTGGTTTATTTGTGAATAAAATTTAACCAAATTAGGAATTCTTGTCTATCACCTCTCTCTCTCTCTTGCTGTGTATGTACGCATTGTTCCTCATACTCCACACCCATCTATCATGCAGAAAGAGCTGGAACCTTCAGTCACCCGAATTGGAAAATATGTAGAGAACCTAAAGCAACTAAGTGAAGGGTAATGCAGTAGGCTGACATGATGAGTTATGTCTTGAACCCCTATTAAATTTTTAGTCCACTTGATGATACAGGTCGGGGATGGCATCTAGTGCAGAGAATGAAGATTCTAAAGTACTAAACCCAAGGAAAAATCTTGAGGAAGAATATCTGGGCTATGAAGCTAAGGTAGGCTAGGTTTCGTTTCCTGCTTGCTGAGTCAGTGCTCCTATATATGAACAAAAGATTTATGCATTCTGCATTTACTGCAAAATGCTATTTTTTTTCTCTCTTCCTGCGCAGGATGCTTGAATGATGGATATTGCGTATGTACCCTTAGTTTACATGGAAACATATCTTAATTCGGTTGCCTACATTTGGATAAAAAACATGAAGGGATTGCATTTCTGAATTTTTTTACATTATGCATATCGTGTTGAGGTCAGAGTCTTATGATTATTGATGCTTTTGCTATTTAATAGTGTAATCAACTTATCAGATTGTTATTAGACACCCCTCTTCTTTCCCAATTTTCTCCCTTCTCTTCGGGAAATGGAACAAGACCATAACTTCAGCAGCTTCTGGGAACACCTGTGATTTCTGCCTTATTTGTTCTGTTATCCATGGCTTCTTCTACAAAATAATTCTATGTTTGTTACTTTTGAAATTGAAGTTTCCTCATTGATATCCACGTGCCCAAATTAATGTTTACTGGATCTTTGAGAAATTTGATTAGATGCACTATTGCAGTGTAAGATTTCCAACATGGCCTAATATCCCATTATATTAAGGGCACAACTCCTGGGGGATAGATCACAAATCTTAAAATTTATCCTGCCTTATTTCAGATTATTGCCATCTTCAGCGTAGTGGACAACATGAAAGAGCAATTTTATGCTTCACAGGAGGCAAGTTCTAGGTGGTATTCTATCTCAGTCCAATATTCCTTTGTTTTATTCGTCCTTCTTTTGGACATTATTCATTATTTACATTATTTAGCTGCATATTGTATGGAAATATTCAAATTTCGATCTTTCTGATTCAGGAAAGATGACATGTGCATTAAAGAGCTATTTGAGGATATTGGAAAGTTAAGGGTGGAATTTGACTCCATTGAAAGACCGGATCTGGATGTGGAGATGCCATCTCCAAAAGCAGAAATTGCATCAGAGAAGTCGGTTGGAAGTTCATCCAACCAGCCAATGGAAGATCCTGCTACTATGGGAAAATCTGAGTCAGATGATGATCCCAAGGCATCCGCTGTTGAGGTACAGTCGGTTCTTGACCATGCAGCAGAACTAGCAAAGCTGGAGTCAGAGATTGGAAAGGTTGGTCGAGACTACTCAGGAGAAGAGATTGGTGACTGGGAATTCGATGAGCTTGAACGAGAGCTGAGATCTGGTGATGCAGCTGCAAGCAAGTAATAGAAAGCTCTTCTCGTATAGGTTATTGCTGTAATTATATGTGAGTTAGTGATGATCTTAATCAATGAGACGTGATGTTCGTCTTTTCCCTGACCTTCCCGGAAGCTATAACCAAATTAAAAGCTTTTGGTGTAACATACTTATAACAGTACTGAAGTTTATACTTGTTGATTCTTCTGTAAATTGTCAAAGTTGTAACGCGGATTTGATGAACTGTATCAATGAAAGTTTATTTGAATGTATATGGATAATCTTAATGATTTCTGGGACATTGCTTGCTCATATCGTGCAGCAGAAATATAAGCTGGTCGGAGTCTTCGCGCTCTTCCACCAAGAGTCAAATTCAGAAAGGTGTATGGCCAAAGGTGGCAGTGGGGACGACTCATTGGTTGCGGAGATGACCCTCAAGTAAAATGGGATTTAGAACACCTCAGTTTATACAAATTTATGGAAAATCAGAAAGGTAGGCACATATAGTGATAAAAAGTTTCCTGATCTGGAAATTGTGATTCTGTCTTTTGGTGAGCATAATGATTATGCAGGGCCATGGATGCCTTCAAGGCAAGAGTACAGGAGATGGTGGATTGGTAGCCCCCCACTGGCATTGGAGTTCTGTTAAAGAATGTCATTGAAACGACTGCCACTTTTGTGGCTACTGTAGTTTTATAACATCTGTTGCTGGTTGGATATCTAGCAAATGGAACCCATTAGCTCAGAACAAAGACTGCTTGAACTTGGAGGTTGGTGGAAAACGACCTTGGCAACCATATGTTCTGGGTGGTGGGTCTACAGGATAGACACATCTGTGGCCATTCTTTACTTCTGCTTCGGTTATGTCCCAGCAGAATCCTAGTTTCATATCTGAGACAGAGACAACAGTTTGTGAAGGTATCATTCAGCAGAGCTAGATGTGGTAAACTAGTTCTGAGAAAAAAAAGAACCGATGGAATGTGTCGGAATACAATACGATGCTCGGATATAGACAGAGGTAGAAGGGACAATTTATGTCCAATACTTTAGGCATGATAGTTGCCTGCCAATGATGCCAATTTTATGCAAGTGATGGAAGTTTTTGAGTATGAATTATCTTCAGATGGACTGAGTTATCATATTCCCATTTCCTATTCAAACCAGTGGGTAAGGTCAAGCTTATGAATGGATTTGCTGAGGCTAACAGCTTCCTTTTGACAATCCACTTGGTGGTGCCTAAAAAGGACTTGCAAGTTCCAAGAGAAAGTAGTTCCTTCCATTGACATTTGTCTGAAGTCATGAGTTTCATACTGTTATATAAAGTAATACTAATAATAATACAAGAAGACAAAAAGATAGGGTGAGTTCTTAAATACAGGAGGAGTGTGTGACAAAAGGAAAGACCAACAAAAGTCTCGAGCTTTGTTGGGGCATAACCATCCACAATTCCTTTTTATCTCCACCATAAAATGTCGGCCTATGTGTTGTTTTCTTAGTGAAGCTAACACTTCATTCTCTGTAGTCAATTCATTTCATAGTAACTACAATCTCCATTAAGGATTGGCCTATCAAACTTAGGTTTGGATTTTTGATTCATTTTCAAGGAGAGGGTCTTAATTGTTATGAAAAGAATAAAAAAAGGACTTAAAACAACTTTTTGTGAACCAAAAAGAGGATATGATTGTTAACAAGATGATGCAAAAGGCAGACACTTATATCAAGTGAAACAAAACAATCCCAGGAATCCAGTAAAAGTAGTGACACTTAGTAAAGTGTTAAAAGTAACCTTTAGTTATAAATTTATTAGCTTTTTCAAGCTTGTTCACTTAATTAAAGGGAAGAGAAGAAAGAAATGATTTGTTATATAGTAATAATGTATATAAAGACATGGGCTAGTTTGAAATTCCAAGCACTTGACCTTAAGAGGATGTTGCATAAGACAAAAGAAATATTAAATAGTTTTCAATGACCTGGCCTTGTCTTATCAGCATTTCAGGCTCCAAATACTATATTGGAGCTTGATTTTGTCTTGTTTTTGTTTGAATTTGTTAATTATAATGGGAATAGACTTTTGATCATCAAAAAGCATGTTGTTTAGAAATTTTCTTTGTGAATAGTCCTTAAATCACATAATTCGAATAAGTTATCAATTAATATTAATAAATCCAATGTGTTTTTGCTTCTGACCAGTCATAATCTTAAATGAATAAAGTTGTTTAAAATTTTTGGATTTACTTATAGAAAAGTATAATTTCAGGGAATCCTGCAAAACAAAAGAGAATATGACCAATTCCTGAGCTAACAAGAGGTGCATGAGTCTCTTCCTAAACAAACTTTATTAAAGAAAACTTTGTGTTTGTGTGTGTGTGTGTGTGTGTGATGCGTGAGATGACTTCCTTACCCACTTTTATAGTGTAACAGGCAATGACAAATCAGCTATCAGTTTATAAGAAAAAGAAAGAACAAAAATGGTTCAATGTTGGACCATTAGAGCAATTCCCATTTTCATAATGTTAGAACATATCTGGAAGCAATAAAAAGACTAAAAAAGATTCTGAACACTGTCTACAGTTTCTTAGCTTTGTCAGGCTTTTAAATATTGGAACTTTCCCTTAATTTTCTCATTGCTCTACCATTTCTAAGCACACAATTACTCACTCTAGGCACAAAAAGTGAGCATACCTAACAGAGAGAGATCAATCATAGTTTCTGTACTTGATCTGCTAAAGATGGCTTTGAACCTCCAGTTGTATGATCATGCAGAGGAAGAGTATATTGACATGGAAGTTAGCTCATACTCCAACTTCATGTGCCGCTCTATAAGCTCTCCTCCACATCAAAGAGAGTTTGAGTTCCAGATGTCTTCCAATTCACTAGAAAAGCAGTACAGTACAACTTCACCAGCTGATGAACTTTTCTACAAAGGAAAGCTCCTTCCTCTTCACCTCCCACCACGTTTACAAATGGTTGAAAAGCTCTTGGAAAGCTCCAACTTTGGCTATAATGAGAGAAAAGATGCTTATGAAGAATTCTATGGCACACCATCGATGACAACTGCAGCTACACCAACAACCAGAAGTACCCCATTTGAGTCCTGCAATGTTTCTCCTGCTGAGTCTTGCTATGTTAGTAGAGAACTGAATCCTGAAGAGTACTTCTTCGAGTATAATTCAACTGAATCCAGTGATTTCACTGGAGAGAATACAAAGAAACCATGGTCCAGAAAGCTCAATATAATCAAACAGTCTTCATCAATTGGTTCAAAGTTGAAAGCTTCTAGGGCTTATCTCAAGTCTTTGTTTGGCAGGTCAGGTTGTTCAGCAGATTCCTGTGCTGCTGCTACAAAAGTTGCAGACGAAGGGACAGTTTCAAGAGCCAAAGAATCAATGAACAGACATGTAAAGGCTGGAAAGAAAAATCCTTTCGGGCAAATACAGAGAGAAAAGTACCAGTTATCAACAAACGCAAGCCAGAAGTTGAGCAAAGAAACTGAGGATGGAAGTGGTCGGCTTCACAGAAGATCTTTCTCAATGTCAATCAAACGGCATTCCATAACCAAGCTTTCATTGTCTTCTTCATCATCAAGCTCAACCAATTCAAACAGGTCTAGTGAGCTGCCTTTTCTCAAGAGAAGCAGCAGTACAAATTCAGAGATTGAGAATCCAATACAAGGGGCAATAGCTCATTGCAAGCAATCACAACAGTTGTCCCACGCAAGGAAGACTGCAAGTGAATTGGGGTTTTATTCATTTTCAACTTCCAAAATTGAAAATCAAGAAAGATCTGTTCTTTGCAGGGGATGAGCTTCAACAGAAAAAGGAAAAGCATAGAATCTAGGCTGCTTTCTGATGTTCCTTTTTCATGCCTTTCATTATCCTGATTTCATGCTTACTTCTGTTGAGCAGGAGTTGTTATTAGTACCAAGTCCTTAAATGTTGAGCAGATCATATCCCAATGGAAGTTTATGCAACTGAAAAATAATTGGCCATTCATTCCTAAAATCCAAGACATGAGTTTAGAATCAGCACCTATTCAACAAAAGATATATCCTATGGCTACTCCTGATAGTTCACATGGTCATGAAGTGCTTTTGAAAGTCTATAAGTAAAATTCCAATGTTTCCATATTAATCCGACTTCCATAAACCGAACATTTAGAGCGCTCGTCTTTCCTGAGTTGGGAGTAATAGAATGGTTTTCATTATCTGTAAAGAAGAACATTCCTAAAGATGACCGGAGGAGCTCTTGAACTCGCCTTTTCCATAGAAAGAACCCTTATTCGGATTCAAACAGCTTAAGCCTATTTCTTAGGGCACCACCCTGCCCTTCAAGCTTCTGATACAGGATTAAAAGCAGACCTAGTGGTTACCATTCATGGCTTTTACAAGGTCCTTTAATTAAATCTGAATGTTCCTCATTATTTTCAATGATCAAAGAAAAACAAGATTGATCTTCCAATCATCAACTTGTTTCACTATCAACTTGACATTGCTTCCAAGAACTCTCTTCCACCAAGTTTCTAACTCCTTTAAGAGTAAGGGTTGAAAAAAAAATATTTGACATTGCTTAGCTTTAAAGGGTATATATGAAGCTTTACTTGTCATTAATCTTACATGCTAGATAGGGCTAACCATAAGACAAGTTAATGTAAATTAAGCACCAATAAGAAAAAACTAAACATTAGAGAAGGTAAATATCATTAGCTTCTAGTCAATGATAGGATAAGGGATTTGATAATGACAACAAAAATAGGCAGAGCCTACCTGTAAGATCAAATGAGTAAGACCCACCTGAATTAAACAAATGAACAAGGAAAATTTTATCCCGGATCAAAGTCTAAACATGACACTTTCCAACTAACTAGTAAACTATTATCAACATGTGTAAAAAATTGTTGGTACTTAGTAGAAGTTTTTTCTTTTTTTTAAGGATTCGAGTAAATCCCGTAGGCGGGCCAAGCGGACACACCTCTCTGAGGGCTCAACTGGCGCACCACTTCACAGGCGGGCCAAGCGAGTGCATCTCATCATTGAGGGCCCAACTAGTTCTCCATCTACAGGTAAAACCCCGGCTGCCCCAGGCTCTTACAAGAGGGGCTA